>QFEW01001214.1:4142-16793 GCA_003316525.1 Termitomyces eurrhizus
ACATAATGTTTTTATGCCAACCTGGATTGTCAATGTTCAGCTAACTGAGCTTTATTGCCGATAGGTAAAAGGATTACCAAAATGCCTTAATTGGTAGCATAGTATCACAATTTGTTATTTCTTTACACTATTTGATACTTCAAGTTTCTGACTGTAATAATGTAGGCTTATATAATAATCATTAAATACAATCAATTATTAGCATGTTCAAGTCATCCAATCACTTATAACATCTGCAATGAAATATTATTGGTATTACAATATCCTGATGTATAGTCTGTTAGTCCAATTGTAGTATACTATCTACATCTATAGTACACTATATACAAAGTTTGACCATATATAGTACGACATATACAATGTACAAAATTTAGGTTTGCAAGCAAAAAATTACAATAGGGGCCTCCTCCCAACCTCAGGGCCATCCTCTGTCTCTTCCAACCTCATGTCCCTCCTCTATCTCTCACACAATTGTTGTTGCTGCCGCTGCCACTTCTGTCATTGCTGCCATCACTGGCACTTTACCTGCCTCCTCTGTCATTATCTCTTCTTCTAAAGTCAATACCACCATCGTGATTATTTCATCCTGCATCAGCATGGGCTTGCCAGTGTCTGCTGCCACTTCCATCCAAGTTCCTGGTGTCATCACATTCCTGCATTGGTGCACCACTAACAGACATCCCAACTGATTGATTCTTTGTGTAAGCTCTGATGGGATATGCTGGGGCAGCCCTTGCTGTGAGAGCAAGCACCAAGTTGTGCACCCCTCCTAGATGTGAAGATGTATTAGGTATATAATATAGGACATAGGGTCACTTACACATAACATCTTCATGGGACAATACCAATGCATTTAACAGCCAGTTTCTCCTCTATAAAATCTGTGGCTGTGCTGCCTCCATTTGCTGTACCTCCTCTATCTCTGATGCTCCAGGTGCTACAATTGTCTGACCCTCAATTCTTGATATGCTCCACTTGCATCCACAAACCAGCCAACTCGTCTTTGATAGCCACGTGTGCCACTAAAGCAGCATCTCTATCTCCAAATGCTCTGTTTCTGTCACAAATCACCATATTCTGCTCTTGCTGCATGGCCTTCTGAGCATGCCATTCCCACAGAAGATCCTCTTGCATGTGGTGCAACTGTAAGGTTATCTGGTGCTCATTTGCCAGGGCCTCCTGCAGATGCTGGTGCATTTCTTCATCAATAGATGGTTGGGCAGGTATTGGGGGGAATTCATGGATGTCTAATATGTCCAAGCTTGGGGACCTATGTGCATGCTTGTACCCTACTATTTCCACCAACTTAGTTGAAGCTTGGCGCTTCCTCTTGTCCTGTTGTGACCACACTTCCTCCTTACAACAAACCCTCAGCTTGCACCTCAACTGACCCCACAGCCTTCAATGAACCCTCAGACTGCGCTCCACTTGACTCCCTGCCCTTTGATCTGGGCACATTACCCACACTCAATGACTTTGCATTCACATGTCCATGCACACAATTAAATAATACAAAGTATGGCTCCAGTGATGCTTGGTGCTTTTCCTTATCATGCCAAATCATTGGCGCTTCCTCCATCAATGCAGGTGAAGCTCTGCACTTCCTCTTATCCTGCTGTGTAGTCAACACCTTTGCCTTCCTTTTTCTTGATGAACTCCCAGCTAGTGCCCTACCCAACTTCTTAGCCCTCAATCTGGACACACTAGCCAACTGGCTCAGCACCCAAGTCATGTCCCACCCCTGTTCTTTGCTCATGCAAGATGCCCTCCATGCCTGAGCTATGCATCACTTGTGCCAGGCTTAACAGAAAACATAAACAGAGTTATCCCTATGAGACTTTGCCATCAGCACCTTGAACTCACATGGCTCACTTTGATGTGAGTGTAACAAGCACTGATGATAGTTAGGATGCACAACCAGGCCAGGAAAACACTCACAGGACCTTTGTTCTGACCACTTGAGGGTGGGAGGGCCACGGTGCCAGTATTGGGCCATTGCAAATTGCTCCAGTGTCATCTTAGCTTGAGGAATCTGCTTTGCTGCTGGGACTAGCCATACCTGACTGGGACTGAGAACAGGCTGTTCAGTACGTGTCAACAAGCTTGCAGCAGATGCTGATTGGACTAAGCTGCTTGGGCCGGCCATCTGCATGCTCCTCTCTGGTGCCAATGGGTCGAATGTCAGTGTTGATGAACTTGACCCCATAGATTGGCCTGCCAGATAAGTATGCAGACATGCCAAGGAAACTACTTATGCTGCTGGAAAAGGTCTGCTATCTGCTGCTCATCCAGACAGTGCTTGTATATTTCTTGGTGCTCCTCATAGCATAGCCATGAAGCAGTAGAGTTATCACCAGGTGGGGGTGGCATAGGTAAATGGTTAGGGGTAGAGTGGCGCAACATGGTCAAAGAAGGAAGAATGGTCAAAATGTTTTTCTTATTTACCCTTTCATTATGATAGCATCAAGCTTCTACTTCTATTACCACTATAAAGACATAGCCACTGCCACATTGCTTAGATGTAAATAAAAATAAACCCCAAGTGTTGTATGTAAGTAACGATAAGAGTGTTGTGTCCATACAGATAGTTTTGAGTCCTCTACAAAGTTCATGTATTTTTGTAAGAAATTACCATCTTACTCACACAAGACACAGAATCTGCCAAATTGGTAGATTTCTCTGTACATAGTGTCAATAAAAAAGTATCTACCCAAATACAAGTCAATACTGTATAATTTATATGTAAGTTAATTGAGAAATAATTACTATTGTAATTATTTCCCTATAGTACACTATGCCTCCAACACCCCTAAGGGTGCTGTGTAAAAGTAAATAATGAGTAGAGAACCTCAAAGAGGTCCCCCTGTTACACACCCTCCTTTCAGACCGTTGTACGGTCTCCAAGACTCCATTCTGCAAACCAATGATATCACTCCAGAGTTGGTGTGATAGGTGAGGCCACTGGCTCAGGCAGGCTAGATGGATAGTCTTTCAACTGTGGGGACTGCATGCGCTCATTGACAGACAGTGGTCTTTATGGCAGCGCTGGAACCAGTGGCATTGACAGCACATCAAGATCCTGCAATAGACTAGCACCTACAGCTGGACAGCTTGTAGACAGGGGTCCACATTGGGATCTGACTCAATGTAGTAATGCAGTCCATAGTTGGTGTAAACCCGGTGCTGCTGGTCCTCCTCCTTGGCCAATAAAACTCGAAGGCGGTAAACGTCTTCAGTGGTTGGTGTTCTCCATCCATCCCATTCCGGTATAGCCACTAGAACCCCGTAGCGATGCATTCATATATGGCATTCATTATCAACATGGACATATTGAGGCATTGCCGGACTAGGATGAAAAAACTGATGTTCCAAATACACCACACCATGTATACACATGGTCAGCCCACTCCAGGAGAATGTGATTATGAAGCATTACCTGGAGCACATCATCCTCCATAATGGTGCCTACTGCCTCATCCAGGAAGATGGGCATCATAATCAACACGATCATCCATGGAGCTGAGACAAACAGATCGTTTGGATAGGCCGCATTAAAGTCTTGTACCATCTCACAATACAATCCTGGCTTGGCCAAGACCAGCACCATTTGCTGGGCAAATGACAAGTGAGCCTTTCTCTGGGGAGACAAGGATCTAATCAGTGCATGACCAAAAATGGTCCTTCAGTGCATGCGATATGCGGTATTAAATGCTATACCTGGAATAGCATTAGGCATGCCTGGATGCCCAAAGTAGAGTGCATTCTGGGCCCATTTCTCCAGGTCCAGCATCTTCTCAATCTGCTCAAAGCTGATGCCTGCAAGTGTTGTATTGCAATGGCTCCTCCGCTCCTTCATGTGCACTATCCCATCCAGAACAAGAAGGGACATCATCCTCATCACCGCTGAGCATGCCTCAAAGGGTGGGTCCACGTGGTTATAGTTGCTATGATTCAAGACCAGTTTCAGGGTCTTGTCTCGTGCACTGATGTCGCATGCATCACTCACATGACAGAACTCTCGGTACAAGTGATAACTGGCGATCCTGTTGTCAGCCTGCACATATTGATTGCAAATTAATTCCACCAGCTTTTGTAGCTGGAGAGAATTCATGGAAAACCCTCTAGGCACTACCTTACTGAGGGCTCCTTTCACACCACCATATCCACTCACATGGCTAGACTCATGGGCCTAGGCATTCCAAGCCTCTGTTCACACATACACAGTATTATTTGCTGACAAATAATAAAAATGACAGTCCAATCCTCTATTAAAGAAGGAATTCAGTCGCTCCACTGTGTGGTCCACAAATACATGAATGCCGAGACTCAAGGGGATAATCCCAGTAGCTTCCTCTGCTCGTCTCTGCTTATTTCATTCAAATTCAACCTTTTTGTTCTTCCTCCTCTTATTCTTCTTCATATTGCAAGCAACCTGCACTTCTTGCTCATACTTAGACTCCTCCTTGTCAGGAGTGGCCTCGTTTGAACTAATATAGTTCGCATCCTTGTCTTCACTGTCCCTGTGGGGATAGGCTACCTTTGCCTCTCCTGCAGGAGCCATTGATACTCCTAGAGGCACCACATTCTCTGCCTCCTGCTCCATTCAAGGGTCAGCGTCCAGCCACTTCTCCAGATAACTTTCCGCTGGCGATTCATACTCTACTGGGGGCTGGAACCTCAAAACTCCTCCTGGTGCTCCCTGGGGCACATCTGCTGCAAACGTCACCATTTGCACCAAAAATTCATCTACCTGCTTCACTGTCCTTGCTTTCCTCTTTGGCACTTGTGTCAAAGATATCACACTCCTCACCAAGCCTTGTCTGGACAATTCCGACGACGTTGAGGGCCCACTCTCTCTCTCTATCCTCTGTTCCAATGACAGTACCCCACTTACTTGACCTTTATGAGGTCAAGCGCTGTCCTCTCCCTATGGTTGATCTGTCTGGGTTCTCTTCAGTTTTGACTCCACAGCAGATTTGGGCGTGGCAGCCTGCCATTTCAACACCCTGTTAAATGTTGCAATAGTATTATGCTGCCGCTCTTGCAGCAGCACTATCTTGTCTAACAGCCCCATGACCACTACTTGGGCCACCATATCTCATAGGAACTTGGTTTCAGGAGGCATTTGATGACCCGCCTGTATCAACTGTCTCCACAGTGCCTCTGCCTGTGGCTCATCATACAACTGATCCCTCTCTGACATCTGTTTCTTCCTCTTTCCTTTATCCTGGACTGTCTCCTGCTCAGGAGACTGCTGCCTTGCCTCTCAATGTAGCCCTTCCAGTAGGCCTTGTCCGCTTGACCTATGATCCTCCTGCAACCTCTCCCAGGGGGCATTCCTGAGGTACTTCTCTATTGTACTGCACCTTATGTCATCCTTCTACCGGAGGTGACCTTTCTTTCCTCGGCCTACTTGCTCTCACTTCCTCATCAACCTCCATAGGCTGATGACTTCCTCCACTCTGCGTCTGGCCTTGTGTCAGCCCTCCCATTTTCTGCCAGGGCTGCACCAACGGCATCATTGCTCCCTGGGGCATCATCATTTCCCAGTTCAATTCTGCCCCCGCCGCCTGCTAGCCCATGGGTACTGGCATTGGCATAAAAAACATGGGCATCTGCCCCTGCCCGTAACCCTGCTGCGCCTGGGGGTACATAAAAAAACTCCCCATACTCCCTTGTTGTTGCTGTGATATCACCTCTCTCAACTCTCCCCCACCACCAGAGCTCCGTGAGCTCTGGTTATCTTTCGAATAGTGTTGGTCCTGATGCAATGAAGACATTGTCGTGAGGTGTAGACACAATCAAATGACAAGATGAAAATTCCAAATTAGCCATAACACCGCCTTTGCTTATATCAGCACTTCCCCATTTGGTTGACAATCTGCCACCCTCACATGGCTCCCCGAGCCCTGTCCTTCTTAGGCAACTGTGCAGGGCTCTTCATACCATGCAACTCCAAATACCGATCCAAGGCAGCCAACTTGGCACACACCTGATGTGGCTCCCATGTCATATTACCCAGACTCCACTGCACCTCATACTTCAGATCCCCAGCCTTGTTCCACCAATGGCCTATCAGGTCCTTGACAAACTACTCCTGATCATCCTTCACCCTGAAGTCATATGCTTCCAGAACCACTCGTCTGGGGAATAATGTATCATCATTTGGCCCGAAAAGTCGAAGCAGTGATACATGGAATTTCGGTACAATATGTTGTGCCTGTAGCACCATAACACAACTCCCGCAACATGGAAGGCATGAACCCTCAATTTAATTCAAATGGAGCATACCTGGTCATATTCGACACACTAGCATTTATCACAAACTCTGTCAACGATAATTGATCAACCCAGTCCCGCTGGTCTGGGGGCATTACTGTGTGCAGTATCTGTGCTACATTATGGTTCACTCGCTCCATCTGCCCATCCATCTGCAGATGAAAGGATGTTGACATTAGCAGTTTTGCTCCTATCATTGTATGGAGCTCTCACCACCACTTTGATGTGAACTTTGAATCCTGATCACTGACAATCAAACTAGGCAAGCTGTGCAACTGCACAATTTTCTTAAAATAAATCCATGAAAGCTCTGATGCCTTCATTGTGGTGCACACTGGTATTAAGTATACTATACTCGTCATCTGGCATATTACTACCCACAGAAAGTTGAACCCCCTGGATTCAGAAAATGGACCAACAAAGTCCATCCCAATGGAATCCCATGGCTTTGTGGGCACAGGCAGCAAATGCAGCCTGCCAGCCAGTTTACAGTTGGCACAACTCGCAAGTTGTGCAAAATGTGAATACATCTGCATGCATCTTCAGCCACCAATACCAGTGCTGCATATACTCTAGTGTCTTCTGTGACCCAAAGTGTCCGACTACCCCATGTGCCTGATTGATCACCTCTGCAATCAATGCACGCTACCGGGCCAAGCACAGTACCTGCTGGCTACTAGCGCTAGTAGTGTAGATTAGTTCCTGTTGCACTGAAAAACTAGGGTGATTGTCAGGCCATGCCAACACCTCTGCACACAATCTATCCTTCGGATACCCAAGTAGCACTGCCTTTCAAAACTTGGTTTGATGATAGTCTCGGGGGATAGACCTTGTCTCTGCAGGTGCCCATAGTGCATCTGCCAATCAAATATCCCCATCGCCCATTGGGGCCCACCCCAGCCCCAGCATCTATGACCTTGAGTTGTTCCGCTTTGCTGTCCCATGCCTCCTGCTGCTCATGCAGCCACTTACTGCACCAATGCTCTTGAACCTGCATGGCTCAAATGTCTACCACGTGATCCTTAATCTCCCCATACCGTTGGTAAGGTATGTCTTCTCTCTCTGGGTCAATATGTATATCTGCATTGACATAATGATGAGCCTCATGGGCCTCATCCCTTTGGTCACTCTCAAAGTAGCATGACAAACAATCAGCTACTTTGTTAAGCTTCCCTTTGACATAAGTTATATCAAATTTGTACCGCAACATGTAATCAATCCATCACCGCTGATGCAGTGATAAATTCATCTGAGTTTTAAAGAACTCAAGGGCTTTGTGGTCAGTTATAATATGAAGGTCATACTCCATCAACTTGTCCTCCCATTGCAGGAGGGCCTCCAATACAGCCAATGTCTCCAACTCATGCATGGCATAGTTCTGCTGCGCATTTGTGAACTTCTTTGACATAAAACCGGCCAGATGGCAGGTTTGCCATGACTGTCCCTGTCCATACATTGCTCCCAATCCCATCTTCAAAGCATCACAAATGAGCTATATTGGTTCATCTTGTCACAGATCAATGGGACGTATGATTGGTGTGTGATCACATATCCTCTTAATCATGTCAAAACAGCATTGATGCATCGGCTGCCATACAAATGGCACCCCGTTTTGTGTGATGGCCATCAATGGCCCTGTATATGTTGTGACATCTGGCGGGAATGTCGATATATAGTTTACCAGCCCAACAAAGCATTGCACATTGTTATAGTTTCATGGCGTCTGCCAGTCACAAATCCGATCCAATTTATCCTAGTCAGGATGAATACCTTCATCAATAACATGGCCCAGGCAGTCCACCTGATCTGCATATAACTCACACTTCTTCCACTTCAAGTACAACAGGTTCAAACATAAGCGCTCAAACACAATACAAAGATACTTCTTGTGTTCCTTGATAGAGTCTGAATAGATGAAGATGTCATCCAAATATACGTGCATGAATCATCTGATGACATCACAAAAGATAGATGTCATCAACCTCTGAAAGGTTGCTGGAGCATTGCAGTCACCTATCTGCATGATGTTGCTCACATATGTGCCAGTAATCGACAAAAACACAGTCTTTCCGACATCACTCTCTCATATTTGGACCTGTTCATATGCATCTGTCAGATCAATTTTTGACCTGCCTTTTGCCCATGCCACCACATCCTCTCGAATCACTTCCTGATTAGGAAGTGGTGTTACATCCTTAATGGTGTTATCATTACGCTGGTGTGCATCCAGCGCCATGCATAACGTCCCATCCTTCTTCAGAATGCACAGCAATGGCATGGCCTGCAATGCAGGTCTCACCTCCCACCACCGTGCCCTGAGATACTGGTTCATTTCATTCTGCAGCTGTTGCTGCAGGGCCATGGGACAGTGTGGTAGGTGGTACTTGTACTGTTTTGTATCATTGATCAGGTTAATTTCATGGTTAACCTCATGCCACGGTGGCAGCTCCTTCTTAGTGCCATTAACCATATCCAAAAACTCCTCCTGCCACTGCCAGCAAAGCTCCAGAATATCATCTTGGGACAACCCAGTTGCCCTGACCTTGCCTTTGCCTTTGGCTCATGTCAGTTTGTGTGACCACTTCCCACTACTGCCCACTACATGGGTGGTAGTATATTTCTCTCGAAGTGCTCACAACCTCTCCTCACTGTCATTTGGCACCTGTAGACAAATTGGTACCACCTTCTGTACTTGTCGCACTGAAATTGACACCCCATTAACCTGGACCTCCTCTGGGAAGAAGATCTCTTCATCTCTTGCCTGCCGATAGACCTTGGTCTGCCAAATCCATGGTCGACCTTCTCAGACATGCATGGATGCCACTAGCTCATTTCATTCTCTAGCCATTTGCGGATCAAAGGCCCAATCAAACGCTGGTGGGGATACCAGCTGGTCTCATAGAAATCGGTGCAACTGGTCGCTGCAAGCTTCATCATCTTCCACTCCCCTGTCCAATGGGTCCACCAGAAGCTCATCGCAAATCAGCTCTTCAACCTTCACCTTCAAAGATATAGGTTTGCACTTCCCTCTGCCAGATTGCCTTTGCAGTCGAGTCAGCTGGGTGCAATGCACATTCTGACTACCCACCGCACCTACACTGGGTTTCTCCCCTTGCACACTCTCATGCCTAGCCCACTCTTCCTTGGACATCAGGATCGCTCCACACTCCTTGGGTAAGCCTTTGAGAGGGTTTACCTCCTCCAGCTCATCCTCCATGGTAGCCGTTTGCACCCCTGGGCATAGTAAGTGGTTGCCCACCACTTGCTTCTCCTCTATCGCACATTGGCGGCGAACTCTCTCTCCAGCTTCCTCCACCACAATCCACACTGCAGGAATCTCGGTACCCACCACAATAACTTTGTTATTGCAAAAATTAAGTACCACCTGGTGCTTGCACATGTACAGCATCCCTACAATCATGTCGTACCAGTCAAAATTTGCCACATTTACATATTCAACACTTGTTGACCCCAGGATAGATATCTTGAGGTTTGCTCCAAATTGTACCGCAGCACAACTGCCCACAGTGCCCAGTTGCAGAGTTATGGGCTGCTCAAGCTGATATACCACCAAGTCATGGACCTGACAAAACTGGGGCATTACTCCTGTGATGGTACTGCCTGAGTCCCATGCTTCATGACCTCCCACCTTAATGTAGGTGGCCAAGCATTCTTTATCCTTGTGTCACAGTTGCAGCTGGGCCAGCTTGCAAGCTGCCTTCTGAAGTTTCACTTTGTGAACCTTCACCCGACCCGCACCCAGCTGCATGGTTTTACTGCACATACATATGCTCATAGTTTACCTGCTCCCTGCCCCTTTCTCAGGCAGGTGCTCATGAAATGTCCTTTCTCACCACACACATAGCATGTCACTTTGCATTTTTCACCCAACCCACCTGGGCCTGGTCTCTGCTCTTTACGCAGGTCACAATTAGCCTCAGGTTTAGGCGGATTGTGTCTGTGCTCCTCAGCCACAATTCTATGCCCAATTGGCTTAAGACAATGAGGCCCTGACAATGTTTGTCTCACTACAAATCTAGGGCTTCAGTTGTGTTCTATGTCTGCTTTCCTGACCAGGAAAGTGCCTATCATTCTCAACTGGCGCATCTCCACTGGCCCAGTAGCCACTTTTAACTGCAAGCTATGCTGATCAAACTGGTGTGCCGTCTTCAACGCCTGTTCGTAATGTATGGCATGCACTACAAATTCCTCAACCTTATTTATCTCTGGGGATGATCTGTCATCACGGATTAGCACTTGTCTCATCTCTGTGGGAATGCCTTTAAGGAAGGTCTTGCACACTGTCCAGGTGTCAGGGTAAATGGCCATATTTTGAGCATGGTCAACCAGGGTATCATAGAACCCTTGTACTCCAAGAGCCTCGGTGTATACCACCAAATAAAACACCTCCCATGCATTCTGCATTGTGGATGCACTTACAAATCAATTGTACAGTTCAAGAATCACATCCTTGAATGTCCACTGCTGCCTTGCCCAATTAAAGTGGAGGACGTGGTGACAAAACCACCTCTTTGCTGGACCTTCCAGAAACTCTGGCAGCACAAATATTCATTCCTTGTCCATATGATCTCCACTATACAGACACACTGCCAGGTGGTAGCATACATGCATGGTCCAGTCCTCAAGCTTGCTGAACTTTGTTTCCCCCTTGTAGGGCAGAATATGCTTTGGATCAGCCCTCCATGGTTTGATTCCTTCAGGTAACCACAGGGCAATTCCTACTGCATCATCAATTATGCTCACCAGTCGTCGATGCATGATATCAGTGTAGGCCTGGGTGGCCTCATTCATACCTGGTGTTTTGTTGCATCTCTCCACGGGGACAAATATTGAAAAGGCCCACACAGACCAAGTCATCAGTCTTCTGGAGCTTTGGGATCTCTCGGCCTGAGGACCCTGAACTCCATTATGTCTTTCTGTCCCCTGCCCCCATGGTTCCTCTTGACTGCTGACATCGCTCCCATGCTTGTTTTGATGACTGTTCTGAGTACGTTCCACAAACTCTCGTCTCATTTCATCAATGGGTTGGAGCCCATTGAAACTGATTCCCTGATCATCAATACAAGAGTAGCCTTGCCCCTGTAAGTCCTGGATTTGCATTCTTTGGAATGCAACTTGGTCCTGAAATGTATCTGCAAGTGGTACCCTTGCCAGCACTGCTGGTTCCTCTGCTTCTCATTTCACCTGTGGTGATAGTACTTCTTCAGGTACTGTTTCCAGCTGCACATGTGTAGCTGGCCTGGAAGTTACTGTCTTGGCCATAGACATAGCTGTAGTTTGATACCCTACAAACCTCTGCTGCCTCTGCCCAGCTGCTACTCACATCTGGTACTGCTCCAGAGTCTCCCCTGGCCTGTTGAGGGGCAAAGATGTTGCTAAAGGCCTCTTCAATGTGAGGTGAACTCCCTCTCCCTGTGGGAATTGTAGAGATTAACTCCACATCTGCTGGGGTGGATGCTGCAGACCCTCAATGGCCTTTACGATCGAGATAGCTCTGAGCTTCCAATTCCAGGATCTGCATATATGCTGAAATATATTCATCTGTTCCTATCTCAGGAATTGCATCACCTCTTGCCTGTATTAACTGCATGTGCTTGTTTACATACAGCTTCAGCCTAGCCCTAGTCAATAGTTTGTTTATCTCTGGATACCTTGCCCAAAGCATATCTATTTGCATGTCAAGGGTCACTTCATAATGTCTGTTCTCATCTTTATCAGACGTATCATCAACCACTGTAGGCTGATGCCTTCTTGTACCAGCCGTATGCAACGGTGCTACTGGCCGTTGCCCCAAAGGTCGTTGACTTAGTGGAGTTGATTCTGGTATATTCCTCCATGGTGTCTCCTGAGGAACTTCCTCTTGTCTACATTCTGAGCTTGTCCAAGTCTCGACTCAGCGGAACCTGACATAATATCCAGACTCTCTCCTTACACCGTTCTTAATGGCTACGTATACTCACACTTACTACCCCACCGGGTACCAGACCGACCCTTACGGACGCCCGGTACCCGAGCACTACTCCGCGCAGACCCCCCGCCCCGTCTATCCACCTCTCCCGTACGACCCTCCATATCTCCACCGCCACTGGGCCCCCGACCCGTCCCTCTACGACCTGGGGCCCTCAGCCAGCTGGGCCCCTCCGCCCAACTTAGCCATGGCACGACCCGTGGAGGTCCCTTCGTACCGGAGCATCCCCGGGGGCCTGCCGGAGACCCCACCTGTACCCAGTGGACCTCGCCCGATTCCCCCCAGCGAGGGCCCCTTTGCACCCACCCCCTATTACGGTTATCAGCGCCCCGTCCCCCAACCCCGAGAACCCCGAGGACCCCCCTACCCCGACTATCCCCCCC
>QFEW01001215.1:2600-16765 GCA_003316525.1 Termitomyces eurrhizus
TTTTTTTTTTTTTTTTTTGCCAAAGAATATTGTTTCCTGCACTCAGTATTTATTCTCATCAATATTGAACTGTACTTTTCTTGCTGATTGAGTTTTTGCTGTCAGCTAAGTAAGTTTAATTACAATATATTTTCTATGGTTTTAACACATCTGCACTGAGTTAAGGAGTGGTGGATGTGTTGTTATGTTGAGCATGTCTCAAAAGTTGTAAGTTTCAAAAATTCTATCACACATCATAACACTGACCAAGCAGCCAATTCTATCTCTGCTCTAGCATGGTAAATAGATTAAACATTTTAACATAACAAACACATTGCATCACATTCAATTTTGGACTGTAAAATCTGATGGCAAATTATTAATTGTCATGCTTAGACACACTATCTCTTGTATTTCACATCTCACACCTCAAAATGCTTTAAAATTCTAGATACACTATCTCTTATACTTATATTAGCACGACTCTCAAAAAGTTTAGTTAGTATCTTTAGTAATAACTAAATCTAGAACAATTTGATTGAATCTGCTTTTCTCATTTTTTTGATATTGTTAGCAACATTGCATGCAAAGTTCAACTAAGTTCCTTCTTTCATTTTAGGAACTATTGGACTATATTACAATAGTATAGACCTTGATATATTGTGTAAAAGATCAATGGCTTTGTGTCAGGAATCTTCTTATAAAACTCTATTTAAAAATCACATTCTGAAGATAACAGAACTAGTTGAAAGTTAATATTATTCATGATGAGAAATCTATAGAGTGCTACTATGCACAGCAAGTAAGTTTTTCTAGCAGTATATGACACAAAGAACAGGGAAATGACTAAAATATATTAGCCATACATGGTACATATAGTAATGGAACCAAGCCATAAGACAAAAACGGCAGTTTACAAAAAAAAAATAGAGAAAGATGCTGTGCAGCAGTCCTGCTGGAGCAAAGAGTGAAAAGCAGCTAATCTTGCAAGACTGCCATAACCTCAATGCAAAGTCCCCTCTGAATATTTGAGAAATGCTTTCACTTTGAGATAGCATGGTTGACTACTTCGTAAGTCTTATCAACTAC
Organism: Termitomyces eurrhizus; assembly: GCA_003316525.1. Lineage (NCBI taxonomy): Eukaryota > Fungi > Basidiomycota > Agaricomycetes > Agaricales > Lyophyllaceae > Termitomyces > Termitomyces eurrhizus. Next base: position 3,669 of record QFEW01001215.1, read on the forward strand.
ACCAACAATAATATATACACAACAAGATTTAAGATTATCTGCAATGGCTTGCACCTCCTTGTTTCTGAAGGGCTAAGAGAGTTTGCCACCACTCTAGCCCTAGTCACCAGAAATGAGAAATACAGAGGTGGATCCTCAACTGAACTCAATGAACAATACAATGTCCCACACACATCCTTGTCTCCTTATCTTCCATACAAAGACTCAAATGCTCTCAAGACCTGGAGTTCAGAGGACTATTCACCATCTGTGTAACTAACAGCATCATCAGTAGTAGCGCCACATAGAGACATCACAATGGTAAGTGTCATACATTGTATGAGAGCTTGCTTTGTGCCATACCATACATGTCCAGCGGAGTCTGCTACACTGGAGCAGAGCAGTCTTCATAGTGCCGTAGAATACAGAGCTGTGGATGTATCACAATGTGCTGTATGACACGGTCCAGTGGATCAATAAAAGGCAGGCATACATATGTGCATGCAGGCCTGGCAGATGCCAGCGGACACTAGCAGACATCAATATGCATCAGCAGCTGCCAGTGGGCATCAGCCCACGAGTGAAAACCTCCTCCATTGGCAAACATCATGGTATAAATAAACCCTCCTCGAGGTTCCCCACTTTCCTCCCCTCTCCATTCCTTCCCACAATAACTTAAGGCTGTGCATCTCCTCTTCTCTCCTGTTCCCACCCCTGATGCCAGCATACGTCCACAAAAGGGCCCTGCAAACTTATGCAGGCCTATGCAAGCCACCAGCGGACATCCATGCAGATGTACGTCAACAGACTCAAACTTATATGGGCTCACACAGGCCTGCGCAGGGCACCAGCAGACATCTACAGAGGCCTATGCAGGTCTACAGGATCTGGTTGGACCAAGGAAAAAGGTAACTTCGTCTTGCCCACCGCATGCCTGTGAGGAGGAATCGAACCCTAGGCTTTGGGAAAGCTTCTAGCAATGGAACGCACATTTAATCATTGCACTACAGGTCCGTTACTAATGAATAAATTCAAAGGTCAGATAACACAATGAATGGACATCCACCTACGTTTCTGCAGGTTCCTGTATGGATTTTTTGAGGTAGAAAGGGGATGGCATACCTCCCAAAAGAGTTTTCATGGCTTGAAAGAGGCATTGGCATCAGCAGCCATCAGCTGGCCATCAGCTGGCATTCATCGGAGTTTGTCGGCAGCCGTCATGACCTGCTGGCATCCGTCAGCATCTGTTGGCATCTGTTGTGCGTCCGTTGGCATCTACCAGATATCTACTGGTATCCGTCGGCAACTCTCAGCATCGTCCAGCATCAGGGCGGGAGAGAAGGAAATGGGGTGCATGGGCATCTGCCACATAGAGTAGTGTCTCAGAGAGTGTGGAGGGTGGCAGAAGAGGGATGGGGGTGGAGAAAAAGAGGGGAAAGAGGAAAGAGGAGGAGTGTGGGTGTCTGCTGGTATGCCAGCGGATGTAGCAGATATCGGACATCAGATCAGGGGGAAGGAGGGAAGCGAGGTGGCATGTGAGGTAGTGTGGAAAGTGGAGAGGATGGCACTGGGGAGAAAGAGGAGGAAGGGTGGAAGAGAGTGTGTGAGTGTCTACTGTCTGCTGAGATCTAATAGTGACAATGGAATATTGAGAGGTGGGTTCAACTCCTGCTAGTGACAAATATTTTAATAGGGCCTGTAAACCCTAATAAAATATCCATTCATTACTCACTAGCATCATCAAGTTGATCTGTTCAAAACACTAGAAATTACTGAAGCAGGTATGGTTGGGCGAATTTGTGCATCACAAGTCCTGCAATGATCACATGCACAAAGATGACCAACACATGCCACTGCAGAAATCTCTGAAGTTTTAAACAGATCACATTAATGACACTAGCAGACATCAGCAGCCTGCTGCTCTAATATGCACTAGCAGGAGTCGAACCCATCTCTTGTGCACAATATGAAATATCAATTTATTAATATTCCATTGTACCACAGGCACTTATTTAGAAGTCAGGACAGTGTTCATGCTAGCAGATGTCAGTGGCCTGCTGCTATTATATAATGTGCACTAGCAGGAGTCAAACCTGCCTCTTAGTGGAATATTTATTTATTAATATTCAATATTGTGTATAGCGGTGGATTCTACTCCCCCTACTCCACCTTAACAGGGTCTAATGGTATGTTTTTATATGGGTGCATTTTTGCTCTACATGTACATCATACTAACCTGTAGTAAGTGCCTGTAGTAGTTGATCTGACCCATTCAATTTTCAGTATTATGTGGAGTGGTGGGTTTGACTCCTCTAGTTCAGACTTCCCTAGTCCACCATAATGACGTATAATGGTGTCTTTTTATACTGCTGCATTTTTGCACTACATGTAAACTGTACTGATTTTTGATATGGACCTGTGGTCCAATAGAATATTGATATATTGATATTTCATATTGTGCACAAGAAATAGGTTTGAATCCTGCTAGTGCACATTAGACATGACTTGACTTCGCTTTATTAATTGTTATTTACTGATCTTTGCACTACATGTACACTGTACTGATTTTTGGTAAGGACCTGTGGTCTAATAGAATATTGATACATTAATATTTTATATTGTGCACAAGAGCCGGGTTTGAATCCCGCTAGTGCATATCATTAGACATGACATAACTTTGTTTTACTAATTGTTATTTACTACACAGTATGATAAACAAAGTAAGGTTGTAATTTTTTATGACATTCTGTGGTCTAGCAAAATATTGTCAGTCTATATTCTTTCTACTGCACAATTCGAGAGTTCGAGTCCCCCTTATGTAACTGTTGAATAGTGTGTGGTTTTTTGCGTTCATGAGAGTGGCATAATAGAACAAAACAATAGGACAGTTAATCTTAGTGGACCTGAGTCCTGTCTAAACTAATTGAAATGTCTGTAGTAAAGTGCTGTAGCCTAGTATACAATACTAGAGTGATATTTATATATAATCCACAGAATATCCTGTGGTCTAGCAAAATATTGTCAGTTTATGTTCCTTCTAGTGCACAACTAGAGGTAATGGATCAAATGGATTTATAATGGATTTGTCAGCAGCACAACGGGACGGTTAATCTTGATGAAAAATAACCAACAGAAAAGCCAAGAATTATAGTAACTAAGGATAAAAGCCAAGAATTATAATAACTAAGGATTAAATTACTCGTCTGATGTGTATTCCTCCTCTTCATTAGATTCATGTAATGCATCTGAATAGAACAAATCCTCATCAAGCAGGTAGTCTGCCATTAAAAATGCAAAGTTGTTTGGTGTATATGGCCCCTGAGGTCTGGGAAGTGTGATGTCTTCATAGTTTGCTATCAGGCCTGACGATGAAGATGGTGAGGGTGACTCTGACATATCAACAGACACATTATCAGTACAACCAGCTTGATTGAAAGGGCCAATGGGCCTACATTGACCATGTCTTGCTCTAGCGTGAAATTCTTGTTCTGTTGAAATAAATTAACTATAATTACCAGTGCCAAATTATACTCACATTGTTGATACAATTTGTTAATTCTTCTCTGATCCTCACATCGAGTCATACATGTCTCATATTCCTCCCACTCCTGGACATTGTTACCAGTAGGCAGGGTTGGAGAAGAAGATTGTTGGAAGGGGGAAGACTGGATTTGAAGAGCCGTTACATCAAAAAGCGGTGGAAGATTTTTTTCATCATTGGCTGCCATGCCTCCATCCATCTCTTCTGCCATCACAAAAAATAGTGGCAGAAGATTTTCTTTATTTTTAGTCACTATACATCTGCTACTCCGGACTTCTGTTTGTCCGCTGTCACCAGCCACCATGGTTTCCATCGCTGTTAGTCCTTCTGCTTCTTCATCAACAATAAATAGAGGTGGCAAAAAATCGTCATCCATCGCCTCTTCTGCAGGAATGAACAAAGGTGGCAAAGATTTGTCTTCCATCTCATCATCCACCACAATGAACAAAGAAGGGATATCCTCTAAGTCAGGGTCACTAATGAATAGATTAGAGATATCTACCTGGTCATCATCAGTTTCCCCCAGCTCCCTGAATGTCCTGCAGACATGAGCTGCTGGGGCGAAAGGAAGTTGGAATGCTGGTTGAACCACAATACAAGAGTTTTCCATTGTAGGGCCATAGACCAGTCCAGGTTTACTCTGACTGTAGAGGTGGTGGTGGAATGGATGTTGTGCATTCAAGGGTTTGATATGCATCAAGGATGGCCATTGGAGAGAGTTGACATCAGGAAGAGTGGTAAGATGGGCCATGGAAAGGCAGTCTTGAGGATCAGGCTGCTCACCATCAATACTGTTGGTATGGGACTCAATGCTTGTTAATTGGCCCATCTGAGCAGGATCTATGGAGCTGGCAATAGAACTGACAATGGAAGCAGCAACGGACTTGCTGCCAGCAAACAGGTGGATCATATCATTGGCCGTTGAGACATGTTCTGTCCTATCCAGTGACTGCCACTTATCCAGAGCTAGAAGCGTCTGCTGGTGGCCCCTGGCAAATTTACTACCTGCAAACACATAGAGCAAATCGTCTGGTGCTAGGACGGACACCAATCTATTGAATGGCAGTGTCATGAGTGGCTGGTGGTTGCATGCCAAGAAGCTTTCAAGAGAGTAGAAGCCTTGCTGATGTGCTAGAAGGCAATGCTCCAGTGTTTCATTGCTTAAGACCTGAACATCCTCTTGGCCAATGTGGTTCCACCAATCACAGCCATACAGATTCCTGATAAGACCTTGACGGCCATCAACAAACTTCAGGATCTCTGTGGGCAAAGTTTGCTGATTTTGGAGAAGGAAAAATTGGCTCATGCTTTTGATAATGTCTGGGACATTGCAGACCACATTATTCAGTGATGCAGCCCCCAGATATAACAATACAAAGTTCTATGGCACACAGTCAGATCCTAATATATTTACACATTTTGAAGCTATCTTACCAACTCCTTATCTAGATGCTGGATAATCCATGCCTCTTTTGCTTCAAGACTTGGCGCAAGATTGCTAAATATAGAAAGTGCTGCAATGAGGCGTGACTCAATGTAGTCAACAACCTCTTGCAAATTTTCTAATACAGTAGCTTGGGACATGACATTGTGTAGTACAGAGATAGATGCCATTGCACTGTTGCTTGTAGAAGTGGATACTGCTATGTATCAGATTTTTGTGCCTTGTAAACAAAAGTGATTTTCAACAATTCCATTGCACGTGACTGTCACAAATCTGTTCCAATCATCCGCTGATAGCAGCAAGCTGCATCCATCAGTTCAATCCATCTCTGTATCCATCACATCAATCTATCTCTGCATCTGTCATATCAATCTGTCTCTGCATCTACTATTTTCACAGCGGATCTCTTGCAGTTTGGGGAGGAATAAAATCAGGAAGCACCTGCCTAAATTTATCAATTGCCATCGAGGCCAATTCTTGCCACATAGCCACTTTTTTGTGGGCATATGACTGGAGACCTCTTTTCTTCACTGACATACCATGCTTCGACCAAATATCTGCCTGGTTGAAGAAATACCGAACTGTCTACTCCATTTCACTCGTGACAAGCTGACATTCTTCTGTCCATCTGTTGCGTTGTGCTCTAGCATGTAGATAATGAACACGATTAACTGAAGAGATATGTTCACAAATGGATGTAATGATAACGGAAATGTTAACAAGAGGACTCACATTCAGAAATAGTTGCAGATTCATTTTCTGCATCAGAATTAAAGTGCCATATCCAAAATACCTTGATTCTTGATGAACCAGGAATGTTGGGATCTTGTATAGCTGTGCTTGCATTCAAATTCGCTTTCTGTAGAACTAGATACTTTTTCTGAATGCTGGAGTCCAATCCCAGTTGCAGCAGAGCACTGCAGCATCATGCATAGGCACAAGCCTTCACCAGGATTGAGGCCTGGATTCTTTGAAGAGATGCATGAGCTCAAGTTTTCACATTTTTGCTTGGGGTGACCCAGACAATGTGAGAATATAGGAATGATTTCTCTGCAATAAATTTCCAAAGGGCTTGCAGGAGCCTTTCAATTTGAATCAAGCGCAGATTGCGCTCTATCATTGTTAATGGTGAGACATTACCCATGATCATAGATGGGAAGGAGATTTTAAAATCTTCTAGAACAACTACATCCATTGGTCCAAGGTTATCTGCCAGCAGTACTAGCAGATCTGCTGGTTGTCTATCTTCCGCCATTTCATTGTTGTCAAAGGCTCCAGGAACTTCATCCAGTTCCAGGGAGGCAGTCTGCCTTCCACTATCAATAAACCCGCTCCTGTCCTGAGAAGCAGCAAGGATATTGAGTTGAACCCTTAATAGTTCTCTTTCCGCCTCGACCTTTTGCTGATCATTATTGCTTGCATGCCGATTCAAACGGCGAACTTGGTCCTGAATTGCAATTCTGAGCTTTCAATTAGTGAAATAGGTTGGGCCATCAGCAATACACCTTACTGCTGCTCCTCAATGTCAAGGGCAAGTTGAATCCAGAAGAAATAAATATCCATCACTGCAACATTTGTTGAGTGGTTTCCACTGTCTGCTGCCATTTGGTCTTCACTTGCACTATTGAAGGTCATTGTATGAGCTTTGAGAATATTCATTGCTTTATGGTTTCCCTCCTCTCTGAGCCTTTCTGCTTTAGCTATTCCAGCTTCCCAGCTTGTTAGTAAATCTGTTGATATTCTGACGGACTGCTTGGTGAAATATTAAATGGCTGCATCTCTCATCTCAACAGCAGTCCTATATTTTTGACATAGGAATAGAACCATGTCAAGCAGCTTCTTCCAGTTTGAGTCACACATGTAATCATCAAGGATTTCTGCTCAATGTGCCAAGGTAGCCATATGGGCCATCTGTGAGACTTCATTTAGTGTAGACCAGAGACTTTCAATTATCTCCCCAACCAAATGACCGGCCCCAGGAATGAAGAACGGGGCAAAGCAGAAAAAACAATTCTCCTTATGTCCATGGACATGAAGAAGTCCTATTGCAAAGTCCACGAGTAGATTATCTGGCAGGACTTCTCCAGCCTTGGCAAGCTGTTCAGAAAATTTGACACACCACTGGCATGCTATGTCATATACCAGTAGGAGACACTGAATCTCATCCATGTTGGTTGTCTTAACTGCCCGTGTGATAGAAAAGTCTGTGTAAACCTGGCCTTCATCACAAGTCAAGTTTGTTACACTATTAGGAGCAAAGCAGCTGTGCCGTGTACATGCTGTTGCAACAATACCAGTAATGTCACATGACTTGTTCATCATCAGGGCCTTTTCAATAGCTTTGAATGTGTTTTCACAAGCAGCTCTCTAGACAGACGGAGGTCCAGCAGACAGCTGACGGACAGGATTGAATTGAATTAATGAATAGATGGTGGACAGGTAGAGTTAAAGAATGTCACTCACCATTGACTGTTCCTTTGCATGCTTGAGATAGTGGGTAAGCTCATCCCTCCTGGCCATCATACCACCACCTTCTGAATGCCATACATCATGAGCAGGATTAGAATGTTGGATATGATCCGCCTTGAAGTTGCTGTCTATCATTAAAGAACGATTGAACTTCTACCAGACAGGATCTTCTTTCCAGTTGGATGGAAGATTGACTCCTAGTTGGGGACAAGTTGGACAGAATATTGCAAGTTCATCATGGTCCAGCGCCATGGGATGCCTCGATTCATCATGGCTGAAGCCTGCCCACTTCAACTTCTTCAGCCACCGCCATGAACGAGAAATTCATCGTAGCTCACGGTAAAGATTATCCACCTCACCAGAAGATGCAATCGGGAAAGTTATTCTTGCAATTTTCTGCCAGTACTGGTAGGCAGATGCTTTGCACTCTAGATTTGTCAGACAGAAGTCATCCAGCACAGCTATTGTAAAATATGTTTGTATCCAATCAAATATACTAGGGACCAGCTATGAGCGGATGGTATCCTCTACTAAGACATCCATCTCAGAACACTCACATGAAATGACAGTGATATAGTGTACTCCAGTTGTGTGAACAATCTGTTGTATTGGATTCCCAAAGCAATCATATCTGTCTATACGGAACCTATTCGTGGCTGGCCAATCTTCTGAAATATCTTCTATTGGCACATTATTCTCTGGTTCCTGTTGCTCTTCCCCTTCCATGATTTGATCAGGGCTGGCATCCTGAAGTCTGCTCAGAAAATCTGAAGTCATGGATGGATGCACTGCCGGATGTCCTGGGTCACTATCCACTGATAGAAGTTCAACATCCAGTTGATATTTGAGTCGTAGAAACTCTTGCTCCTGAATGTCCTTTTTCCGCTTGTGATCCTCAAGAGCCCTGACCCTAACCTTTCCTTGATGACAATTTGCATGCAATGAATTGTGTTGGATATAGAAATACCCTCCAGTATCTGACATATTTATTGGTTGGAAATATCTACCTTTCCATACTTCAGGTCAGTGAAACAGATTGAAGTTGTGCATGCGGCAGAAACATCCACAACAGAATATTCTTGACCCAACGCAATCATGGCATCGCCATTGTGCAAGGTAATGGTCAGGACAAGCAAGGCAATCAGTAACGTCATTCATTGATTCACGACCAAGCAATCTATTGAGCAATTGTAGAACATAGTTGATGAAGTCGTTAAGATAATCTGCCTGTGTCTATGTATGAACTTGAATAATTCGCTCTCAATAATAGCATATATTCAAATCACCTTTACATGCCTTATGGATATGGGCATTGTATCATCTACATTATCTACCGTTGGATTATTGTCCAAGTGTGCAAAGTTATTATCATCTGCAAATGCCACAGGTAGTGCATCAGTTATAATGGAAACAGGACCCAGTAGTAGCTGTTGTATTATGAAGACTAGCAACCCTTGTGTGTTCTGAGTGAGTCGTGTCCTTTCCTCAGCAAACAGAATGAGGTCCCTTTGTTTGATGACTGTTATTTTTGGTCGCTTGCATTTCTTTAGAGAGTTCAGATTCATGATCAAAATATCTATAGCCAGGACCTAGCCATTGTACCGGAGATTTAATGAGACTGCTCATCAATATCAGCAATATGCCTCAATTTGGATGGGCCGGATACCAGCGGACAGCGGACCCTATTCGTCGAAGACAAATGGAATCCATTTGTCATCAATGGACACTGAACAGAAAATCTATATTTTATCATATGATCCTTCGGTTGAGAACTGTGTAGTTGCAGAAAATTATATTGTCTACAAACATGTCTGCCCTCCTGCAACCGCCTGAACCAATATTTTCACCAAAGAAAAGATGAGTGGAACCAATATTTACTGCAGAAGAAAGATCTATCTTTGAACCATACAAGGAACTCTACCGCTCCTCAACTACTCCTCAAGCTCAGACTGCTATCTTGAAGGATAAAATCCTAATGGATATCTTCAACTACTGGGCTACTAAGGAGACAGAGCCAAAGACAGGAGAAGAGTGGGCAGAGAGAATCAAAGTAGGTACAGCAACTCATTGCAAAGAACTAGACATCATTTGCTTGAATAGAAGATTGTCCAGTATATCAAGAATTGCTGGCACTCTTATTACCAGCATAAAGATCCAAAGGTGCTTCTGAAAACTTCACTGCAAGATGTTGTCTGGCAGGCAATGACAAAGGAGATAAACAAGGAGATCCAGAACTTGTTGAGGGGTAAGGATCACAACGCCTCGGAATTGGATGCATTTGTACAATATAATGTGGCTGTCAAAAATGTTATCCATCAACTCACACCGCAGGAAGAAAGTCATTTACAGAAGATGGTGGCAGAATGGAGCAAAAAAGAAAATCTGCCAGAAATTCAGCGCAAGTTGGTACTCCTTCCATCTCCATCCATCCTCTATTCATTGTATATCCATCTGCTTGATTGCGCTTTTTAATCATTGTCTCTCCAGAAAGGCCCAAAAGCATGGTTTGAAGCGTGTGGACGATGCAGATGTGCTTTGATTTAGAGAAATGGACATGTTGAGTTGGACTGTTGTTGGTTGGTATGCAAATGAAGGCATGGCTATTAGAATGTATGTGATGCCATCATTCTTTAAACAATTTTGACACCAATTATAGTCATAACAATATACTAACCGACCTATCTTTCAAGACTCCTTTTCTGACCTTATTAGTGACCTCAACAAGAAGATGATAGATTACATGTCTGCTCTTCTTGGTAGAGACATGCTGTCCAACATGCAATCACCTCATGATTTGACTCCTCCTATTTTTACATGCCATGATCTCATCCTTGATCTGGATAAGGATGGATTCCCAATATTACCTGCAGATCCAGGACCAAATATATTTCAAACTTGGGCAGAATTGAAAATGCTTGTCCGGGACTATCTAAATATTCATTACAGTGAATCCTAGTTTTCTCCACCTTTGCTCATCATCTGATCACTCCATCAGAAATTGCGTCTGGTTACCGGTATGAATCTGCTCCTTACAAGGCAGTGAGGACCAATGATCAGCAATTCATACATTCAAGGTATCTTCCAGAGGGTCTGATATTCCAAGATCCCCATAATCTTGGTTGGCCTGAGCTATTGCGTCTGCTAAACTTCTGGAGAGACCGTCAAGGACAGTATGGATCTGGTGACACCTTCTGCTGGACAGTTTATCTCAACTGTCATAAGCAGCCAGTAGCTGCCAAGTATGGCACCCAAGCTGATCATGAAAAAAATGTGGCAGCAGCAGCAGCATATAAGGCTACACATAAAAATGGAGAGAAAAATCAAAAACAGAGGCCAACACCATCAGCGGTAGTTGATGGCAACAGTAGGACCATTGCTAATGATGGAGCTGCTGATGGTGGATCCACTTTAGTCACTGGATCTGCAGCCAACTTGGAGTGGCAACTGGAGCCTACACTTCCTCTGTCATCTAGCGTATGTACTACATACACCACTGCCTGATTTACAGGAGGAACCCCTTGTCTTGCACTCACTGCACACTCCCTAGCCTCAGCGCCACAACAGATCCACGGTTCACAACAAATCCCGACCAAATGTATCAGCTTCTGCTCATGATGAGTCTGCTCTTGATGAATCTGTTTATGACAAATGTGGTAATGATACAGCAGTGGTAGATGCCACTACCATCCACCTCTTACAACAAAGAGGATGGAGCCATCCAGACCCTCCAATTAATGGCCCTAGTGATGGTTCCCCTAGATATAGAGTATCAAGAAGGGTGCTCAACATTCTTTAAGATGAGGACAATGACCAATTTGAAGGTGAGGGAAGGCTGGCATTACAAAACCAAAAAAAGTGCAAGGCATTGCCTAACCAATTGTCAACAAATTCCAAGCGACCCTGCAAGTCTCAAGCACAAATGCTACAGGAAGATGCAGCTTGATACATTGATATGTCTACACCAGCAAAAAGGAGTAGCAGCCGCACTAAGATCATTCGACTAGTCTGCCGTCATCGATGTGGGGAAGGGGGAAATGTTACATTACATTTTTGTAAACTATAGTATTACAAAAATGTAGCAATGTCTGTCATAGCAAAAAAAAGCAATGCAATAATAAGCCATTCATCTTCACTTGTCTTCTGTTGCCTTCCGTCTCTCAGTAAGCCGACTGGATGATTGGGTCTGTTGCATCGGTGGCTGACTACTTTGGGAATTGCTGCAAGCCCATCCCCTTGAGCCAGAGAGAGGGTCCTTGGCAGGGACTGACAGAGGGATGGAAGATGGTTGAGGAGGTGACAGAGATATTCATGTGGGAGACGTCTCTGAGAATGTTTGTTGAAGCGGAGATAGAGCAATGGTGAGAGTGGATAAGTCAGCGGTGTGATGAGATTAGTCAGTGATGAGGGCAAAGATGTCACTAGTAGAAACGGATACGTCAGCAGTGGCAGAGGATTGGTCAGCAGTGGGGTCAGGAGTGGTTTCTTCCTCTTCAATGATGGGTCCAAGTCCACTGTGCCCTGTTGGATGCACTGCCATATCATCCTGAGCTGACAGACTGGAGGAATGGATGGAGATGTGAAGTCAACTCTGCAAAGTTGATAGGACCCTATACAGGTTAGGCGCATCAACGGCAGGCTCGGCACCAGCTCCAGAAACCTTGCCGCACTCGTTCCGAACTTAGCGCACGCGTTCTACCTATTTTAAGCCATTTCTGACGACCGCGCACGGCAAGAAGCAGATCCAATCAGTGATAGCGCCGATCGGCAGACAGAATGACAACTGACAGATGGCATCAGTCACTGACGACAGCGCTTAGCGAGAAGCCTGATGATCTATCAAAAACTGACGGACAGCTTGGCGTTTGACCTTGGCGTCTGACACCGCTTAGCGTCTCGATTTGGCGCCTGACATCGCTTAGAGGCTCTGACGGACAGAAGGGTGATGGAGTGATGGTTTAGCTTTGCGATCTGTCGCCTGGCGTCGCTAAGGCTCTTGAATGGATGGTAGGGATCTGAAACCGTTGGAGCTACCCCTTTGAAATTTTCCAGTTTACTGCACTCTGGCGTCATTAGCCACTGGCGATGGCGAACTCATTGTAGTATAAAAAGTACTTACCAACTTGTACATACATCATCAGAACAATAGACCAGAGTTCACTCCCCTTTCCTCAGTCTCCCTTACGCTCAAGAGCTCATTTACGCTACGGTCGGCAATGTCAAACTCATCGGCAGTTGCAGACGTTCGCCAATACTCGACATACTCACGCCTTGCAACTACGGCAGGCATTATCGACGCTTAGACTTTGCTAAGCTTATCGTGCTCTTGCCGCTTACCTTTGCCGTGTTCGCTTACCGCTCTTTCCTAGGCGCTTTACCTTAGCGCTTTACACTTGCCGACTCCGTTACCAACTTTTCTCCTTTTTCACAGACGTGTTCTCTGGGACCTGCCTGGGACTCCCCAAATCACTTATAGCGCGCCCAACGCAAACTCTTGGTACGGTAACACTATAGTTACATTTGTTGCTGGCCAAACTTTGGGCGTCATCAAATTGGAGCCCACCGCGAGGGATCTCTAGGGCAGAATTCCGCCAGAAACCCGTCTCCAGCGTAGGCGCCGCCTGCTAGACCAGTCAGCAGAAGGCATAGCTCCTTCCCACCCATCAA
>QFEW01001221.1:160-15921 GCA_003316525.1 Termitomyces eurrhizus
CACTAAAACGACCATGATCAAAGTTCGCGAGAAAAAAATTATTGATGTAGTTCACTTACGTCAAAGAGTGCCTGAGAAGAGAATGATAGTTTCTAAATATGCAATCGCAGAGTACGCACATGGCACTTACGGTAAGCCGGCAACCACTTGGCAAAGGCTTCACCTGATCAGCCCGACTGAGTAATTGCTCCATACAACCGCCTTCGGAACTCACCATGATATCATGCATCTCCTAATTTGGGAACACGGTCAGCTGAATGAATATACAAAGTTAGGTCGCTCAGAACACGAACATCATCAATAATATGTCCAGTTTTTTTGAAATCCACGGGAAATATGACTTCCAACTTCCGTCAGAAAAAGAACCAAACTGCAGTAAGTTTAAGTAAATACCTTCGTCATATCCGTCAAGTTCGTCTCCATTGACATCCTTTGTCTGCCCTCCATGACCCGAATCTATAATAGGTCAAGAATAATGACGGGTCCGGATCATAGACAGTACGGATCTTACAGTGAAAAAAAAGCGAGTCATGGGGCTGAGCTCCGCGCACGAGCCATCGCATCGCATCTAGGATGTTCTGTCGTGTTGGTATCTGACGCGGATTGATTGCACCATCTGATAAAAACACGATGTCTCCTGATTTGTATCCCCAATTCTCTGTAACCTGATGAGTAGGAAAGATCACCGTGCCTGAAAATTCCTTACTGATCAAAAAATCGCGAACATGTCTTGCATCGTTGATGCATCCGCGAAGTTCGTTCTGTTGTCCCAGATAGTTGATCCCAATCTGCATGAGCGAAACAAACCATCACACCAATAAGGAAGAAGATTTCAGGAAGGCGACGTACACATAGCGCCTTCTTGCGGCCAGTACACTTGGAGTACTGAAAATGGGGGATTGCACCAAGCGATTGGCTGTGATGCACTTTATTTGGCAATTTCGGAGGTAGAGGCAGGGGCTTGTCTGATGAGTATTTGGATGGCGTTGGAGGCCTCGAATTCTTTGGAGGTTTAGCGCTGTGAGCTGTCGGGGCGGGTCGGGGGGGAGGGAGATGTGGAAGTACAGGTGGAGGCACATGTGAAGGGACATGCGAATGAGAGTGAGAATGGGAGTGAGAATGGGAGTGGGAGTGGTGAGCACGGGAGTGAGAGTACGAGTGTGCACGCGTCCGCTGATAGTCATCGGCCTGGAATGGTGGATTGACATAGGGAGGCGTGTAAGACGGAATTACAGGGAATGGTTGCCTTGAAGGAGCATTATGACCGTAGTACAAGGTTCGTTCAAATCTGGAGGAGGAACAAGCGTCAGTACGCTTGAACATTAGTCTCTGTGCAAGTCTCCATTACTGTGGCAGGCTGAAGCGGCGCCAAAGTTGAAGGTCAATGCAAAAGGTCAATCGAAAGGATAACCTACATGTAAGTCGGTGGTGCAAAACCAGGCATTGTGGGTGAGTATGAAGAAGGTGCAAAACCTCCAATCATCGGACCAAATTCTCCTAGTTGGCTGTGACCACGAGGGACTATTAGAAGAAGGGTCAAAATATCTTTCCTTGTGAGGACTCACGGCCCGGGCATCGAAAAGCTAACCATGATGAAAACAACTCAGTTCAACTCCTTGGCACAATAATAGACTATACCCTGGACTTGGCATCTGCATTGGAAGAGGTGGGCTCGGAGAATCTTCCTTGTGGTGACCGCTATCGGAATCCCACATCTTGAAAGAACGAAGACCCAGGCCTTGGAGAACTGGAGCGAGGTCAACCCTTCAAAGATGCGTGTATGACAGAGGCCGACGCAGATCGTAACACGCCAATGTGGTTGTCACTGTCCAGCGTTCGGGGGCAGGTCGTAAAAAGTAAAGTCAAATTGCGCTCACGGTGATATAAGGATCGGTTCGTGCGGCGAGATCATGACTTCCTCTTTCAAACGCCGAAATTAGCGCAATATAAATCAAGACAGCCGGGCTGACCACGATCAAGACATTATACAGAGAGTGATAGACATTAGCTTTACAAATCATACGAAACCTTGAGAGCCTACGTAGACAGCCCTGAAGTTTCCATTTTCTTTTGGCCTAAGGAGATAGCGAGTGATTATGTCATCAGTGATCGGGAGGTGGGTCGACTCGTGACGAACCAGCTCAGACTCCTCTGCCGAACTCAAACTCTTCTTCGAGCACTTCCTCTCAACGACTGATCATCGCCAAGCATAGTCATTTCCTTGTCGGCTCCTGCGACGCAATTTCTCTGAACTCACACACAACATGTTGACTCTCGTTCTACCGATTTGACAACAATTTGGGCAGAAAGATGGTGATAGATTCTTTCCTGAGACTGATCCTTACAAAGGAGACCCTACAAAGGATGCTTCGAGTCGCCGCTGGCTGATGTCTGACTCGAGTGACACCATTTATACGTGAACAACACGATTTTGTATTCAGATCGGATCATCCTCACTGCCCCCCACGGCCTTGTGACTACAGCGACCTGTGCTATGTGACACCTTCAAGCTACGAGTAGTAAAGTTTCCATAAATTAACCAATACGCTGTCTTTCGGTGCTTGATCGATTTCTATCATATATACTGTGGCACTTCCCCTCTGAGCACATTTGGCGGTTCTTATGGAACTTGTAAGCAGTGCCACACTACATAAAAGCGAGGGAACGAAACTTTGAGCCGTTCAGGCGTTTCGTTCTTTTCCCTTTCCATCTACACTGTTAGTCTCGACCACGAATCTTGTCAGCTCATTCGCAATATGCCAGCATGGAACGACTTGGTCGAGGATGGAGCCTCTGAGTTGATAACTAATGAATTCCATACTTGGAGAACACCTTTCAGAAAGCACGGCGCCGTCTATCCTTTTGAAGGGGCTGAAAAACTTGAGATCCCTGATATTGCGTACACTGGGAATGCCCATCGCTCGGACTACCACGGAAAAATGAATGGCATTCCACTACGGGTCAGATTCTGGTATAGCAGTAGCTTCGACGAAAAGCTTCAAGAGGCCTTTTACGCAGTGAGCGACCTTCTCCGGGCTCAATGCATGCGTCGTCTGCGTGTCCACTCGATATTAATTTCTCCGCAGCGTCTCAGGAGTAAGCTCCATGATTGGGATCGTGCCGCAGCCGGTCATAAGAACATTTCATCCTTCTGTGGACTTGTCGAAGCACCTTGCTGGAGCAAAGTGCCATCGCTCGTCATCCCCCTCTATAGAATGGACATTAACCAGTATGTCCGTCATACACCGAAAACCAACCCCTTGCTACTCGTAAGGACCCGCAGTTTCTCGAGTCCTTCACCATATTGAGCATATTTTTTTTGCATAAACAGCTTTTGAAAGTTGCGGATGCTTTGGCATTTATGCACAGTCTAGATCCACCTGTCGTACACGGGGCCGTACGTGGTGTAAGTCACTCGGTGCTGATCCGCTCTCTTGAAATGCTGACAGAGTTCCGCAGGGAAATATATTCATCGATGAGCACGGGGAGCCTAAGTTGGTCGACATTGGCTTAGAACACCTGCCTCGAGCCTATGGAGCATCCGAGGATCAATGCGACCGCGACCATATACGATGGTTGGCACCTGAGTTCATCGATCCTCCCTATGAACACGACGAACAGGACCAGGGTGTCTCATATGATAGTTCAGCACCTGAAACAGATGTCTGGAGCTTTGGGATGACTATACTTGAAGTAAGGCACCTTCAACTTTATCATGTAGTAATTTGACCGGTGGTACCAAGGTATTGAGTGGAAAGGTTCCGTGGGCGCATATCAGGCGTAATATTGCGGTTGTATATTACCTCGCTCAAGGGGAGTTACCACAGCGCCCTCGGGTACAAGCCATTACCGACCAGATATGGAAGTTAATGTTGCTCTGTTTTGAACGAGAACCACGCCGACGTATATCTATGAACCAAGTCAGAAGCTATCTCCAGCACCTTTTGATTTGTTCCAATGTTCCCCACATTCTTTCCTGAAATCATGTACAAGCCCTAGACATTGGATCAAGGTTTGTTTAGCTATGCTACCATTCTTTCATACTGTACGTCACAAGACATTACATATATTTATTCCATTGTTGTATCTGTATTATATCAATGTCATAATTGACACACGATCATATATATGTACCTATCATCCAGACTCCAGTGATTTGTTTCTGATTTCTGAGCAATGCCCCAAGTATGTTTATAAAACGGGAAGGGATGGATGCGATGAATATACCTGTAATTCTTACTTTTTCTGTCCCAATTTCTAAACCCTTCCATTTTTAGCAATGCTTACCGTCGTGGACAAGCAAAGTCTGCTAATATGAGGGACCGAATTTTTTATGATCTGCAAAATATATTAGGTGCATTCTGAGCGTATCAACGTTGTAATAAGACCTTGGGGAACTGTAACCCATGAGCTGATTTGTCTGGAACGGGGTGGGGGGTGATATGACTCTCAAAATTTTGGCCATACCTGAAAAAATCTTAAAAACTGTGAAAAAATGCGCAATCGACTCCTTTCGTTGAGTCAACCATGATCCTGGATTATGGGAAAGAATCAACAAGAGGTTGAGCTAAAATGAAAGAAATGATCTGACCATTGATGCTCACTGATTAGTTCAGATCCTTTCTGATTCTTAACAGTATCATGCCCGAATCTCGTCATGGTCAAAAGCCAAAGGCCAAGCACAATATCAGTGGCTTGTGCAATCAGCATGCTCCAGAATCCTTGGAGTCTACTGAGTCTAATCCTGATTGTGCTCAATTACCCGAAATACATGAGATCAATAAACTACAAGAGATCAGTGACAATGATTCTGATAAGGACTGAGATCCTCTCTTGGAGCTAGACAGCCTTAAGCCATGCTGGAGAAAAGAAGATCAGGAGAGTAATAAAAAGAATGTAGGCTTGGATAATGAGAATATGAAGGTCTTGACAGAGGGATGGCCTGAAAATAATGGCATTGATATGACTGCTACTGAATCATTGCATATCAAGTTGATGAAGCTTGCAATTGCTAATGGAGATAATCCTAGAGATGAGGGATGGGTACCAGCAGAGCTCAGAAAGAAGTATCTAAGGAAGATCAGAGAATATAAAGGTACGATAAATGATTATTCTATAAATTGATTATTTACTTGATTCATGTATAAGAGCACCCTACAAAGTATAAATGAGGGCCAGATATAGGCAGTAAATCTAAGTGCATATGTTATTGCTATCAAAGCTTGTTACACAACCAAACAAGTCTTGATAGATTTGGTTTTATGCACAAGAAGACAGGAGAAGTGCCACAGGAAATTACTACTGGATTTACAAGCTCAGATGTTGAGATGAAAATCTGTTGGTTCAGATGTTGACATGATCTCTGTCCATTCTGATAACTATAAAGAAATAGCAATTGAGGATCACAGTATTTCCAGCCAGGGAAAGGAAGCTGTAGAAGACACTGTTCAGACCCATCAAGAGTCTGTGTCCTTGTAAGGGCAGCCTCTAGAGGCTGTGGCTCAGTAACACAGCTGGCAGAGGGAGATCCAAAGTGTATTAGAATATATACTGACAATATCATGATAGCTACTCACCTGGCAGAGGGAGATCCAAAGAGAACAAGTCTAGGGATTTCCTATGCCAGGTTGGATGCTTCTGGGGCCACTGAAGCATGGGAAACAACTGTACAGTACAAAAAAACCTTAAAAACTCAAAAATTGCCTACACAAACAATTGCACAAATAAGAGGCAAACTCTGGCAAACTCTCGCTTATATAAGTAGTCTGGAAGCAATGCTGAGGGGCCCACACTTGTCTGAATGGTAGCTAAAGAAGCAGAGCATCTCAAGGGCTGAGAGTAGTACTAGCAGATAGTGTTGAAAGAATCAAAATAGTAAAATGAAGTAATGTCAGAAGAAATAAGAGAATGAATGAAAGGAGAGTGAAGAAATAAGGAGTGAGAAAAGGAAGAAATAAGGAGTCCCCTGACAGTCCTCTTTTCCTCTCAGTTTTGATGGAACTGTTCAGACTCACCAAGAGTTTGTGTCCTCTCTTCTTCTCAGTGTTGATGATGTCCAGATTCATCAAGAGTCTGTGTTTCCCTCTCCCTGTTTTGATCTAAATAACACTGGCATGGAATCATGGGAGGAAGAGATGCATGATGTATTCACAGCAAAGCTAGAGATCTGACCAAGGTCTGACTTGCAAGACCAAATCAAGAAGGATTTAAAGGAAAAAAACATGGACCTTGGGCCAGATCAATCAGCTATTGATCCTGCATAATTTTGCAACTTTGCAATCAAAAGGTCACAAGAAAATTGAAACAAGTCTAAAGATTGCAGAGCAATGGAATGAAAAAACAAACTCTCAAGCCTATTATGCCTGTTGTATTAGAGCCTTGCCTTGGCACTCTCAGATTTTTGAACAGCTGCCTGTGGAGAAATGAAGTGGAAGCAAGAATGCACATAGTCTACTCAAGGATGAATCTATCTGTGCAGCTGCTTGCTCATGGCTCAATAATCAGAAAGTTGGCTCAATTACACTACAGAATTTCAAAAATTCTCTTGATACCAAGATCTTACCAGAGCTTGGAGTCACAACAAAGAAACCACTCTGTGAAAGGGCTGCTCAACATTGGCTTCTCAAACTTGGTTGGCATTGTATCACTTCACAAAAAGGTGTCTATATAGATATTACTCTGGATCAAATGGTGATCCATACTGGGATGTTGTACAGATGAACATGCAGCTCAAAACACAAGCTATTCCTACATTTGAAAGAAGCTCATCTAGGATGTCAAGCCCTCTTCATCTTTGATCAATCATCAGGACATGCATGTCTTCCTCCAGATTCTCTCAAAGCCTTTGAGATGAACAAAGGCAATAGAGGAAAACAATGCAAACAAAAGGATACTATTATTCCTGATAATAATTCTGATCCCTGCTACCATGGACAGATCCAGAAGATGGTAACTGATAAGGGCAAGGCTAAAGGACTCCAACAGACTCTTGAAAAATGTGGCTTTGATGTTTTTAATATAAAAGCCAAGTGGTCTTCTGTGTGCCCCTGGAATAATACCAATTACTGTATGGCAATGCTTTTGAGTCAGCAAGATGACTTTGCAAACCAAATCTATATGTTTGAGATAATTGTCCATGTAGCTGGTCATAAATGCATCTTCTTACCTAAATTTCATTGTGAGCTTAATTCAATTGAAATGGTATGATTAGTCATTTATCACATATAATTGAATGCTAATGTGAATTCTAGTATTGGAGCTGGGCAAAATATAGATATTAGCAAGTCCCAAAGCCATTCTTCAAGAGTTCAAAGCAAGCTGCTATTGAAGCACTTGATACATGTCCAACCAATGTTATATGCAGGTTTGCAAACTGATCTTGGCAATTCTTGCATGCATACCAACTTGGCTTGACAGAAAGAGCTGCTGCATAGGCTGTGCAAAGATATAAGGGTCATCGTACCATTTCAAGGGCTGTTCTGATGCACTTGAAAGCCTTGGCCTCTCCTTCAAAAGACATATAAAATTGACTAAAAATTTAGTCATACTTAATTTCTTGTAGGAAAAAGTTGAAAGATGTGTTTTTAGACATATTTTAGCATTTTAAGTCTGATCCTGTACTTAGTTTCACTCAAAAATTATCGTTTCAGAGATATCAAATTAAAGGATTTTGCTTGTCCATGACTATACCATTTCAAAGGCTGTTCTGATGCATCTGGAAGCTTTGGCCTCTACCTTAGAAAATGCATAAAATTGATCAAAATTTTGGCTGTACTCAATTTCTCATGGAAAAAACTTTGGAGATGTGTTTTTAGGCTTATTTCAACATTCTGAGTCTGATTCTGTACTTAGTTAGGCTAAATAAATTCCTATTCCTGAGATAGCAACTTATTTGACTTTGCTTGTCCATAATTGTACTACAATCTCCTGCATACAGAGTCTTTCACCAAGCCAAAGTAATCTAGCAAGGTCCTGTGACACTAAATCTTCTCAACTCAGGTGTCTCAATGGTGGGTAAAGACAGCCATAAATGACTTGAGAGTATACAAAATAGAGTTAAGACTATAGGCCATAAAGTAAGTATAGATAGAAGTAAAATAATGTAGATATACTTGTATCCTAGGCCTACATCAGCAATTCAGGAACTTTTTGATAGAGCTTATCAGCTATATAGTGGTAGTCTACTTCATACTGCAGTGCTATTGATTCAGTGAGTTGAATGCTAGTAGGAAGTGGAGTAGCATGTGGATTGCAATTCTTTATTCCAAAGCATTCAAGGATTCTGTTTAAGTATGCCTTTTGAGACAATAAGATTGTGCATCTGATTATATACACTCTATTGCCATTTCAAGAATAACTTGCTTGCCATTGCTAGCATGGTATGCCCAAGATATACCTTGTTGTGAAGCTGACTAATTGTGTATATATATATATGTGTTTTTCTTTTTTTTTTTCTTTTTTTTTCTTTTTTTTTTTTACTCAGATATGTATACATGTAGATTGATCATCAGTGGATCATATTTCTTTCTGCTTGTAAGTGAGTCAATTTTATATTTTATAGATAGTGGTCCTTATATGTTGTCCAGTTGACTTTCAGATTTTATATATTGTTATGTTTATCTGTAGCATATCCATACTGTAATAGAATTAGTCAGCAAGTAAACTTGTAAGAGCAACCTCTGAAGGTTGTGGCTAATTACACAACTGGCAGAGTGAAATCTAAAAGGAACAAGTCTAAAAATTCTTTTACCATGGCCCAGCACATCAGCACAGTAGCAGTAGCATGGAGATGACTGTACAGTACTTCAAACTTATCTCAAGATGAGTTGGAGAGGTTCTGGAAGCCTCTAGAAAGGTGTGGAAAAACTTTGGGAATGCTGGTAAGTGCCAAGAGAGTTGTTGAGATATCTAAGAAGTGCCAAGGCGGGGGGTTGCCAAGATATCTAGAAAGTGCTGAGACATCCTTTTTTAAGGTGTGGCATCTTGATGCATGGGGTAGAACAGCTTTCAAATAGCATATTTGACCTGGTAGATGCCCTGAATAGCTCATAGTGCATCAGGGTGAGCCTTGTAGAATTTCTGGACAGGCACATGGACATTCTCAGAAGATTCCCAGGATATATTTTTAATACTACAGCCTTTCTACTTTACTTTGTACTGTAGCTTGCAGCAAAATCTGTGGCTGTCTAGAATCTCCCCCACCTTGTACTCTGGGCCATCCTTTGCAAGAACTAGTAGGAGTAGTGGGGCTTGTGTAAGGGGAATGCTTAATGCCTATGGAACTTCTTTCACAGAGCTAGCAAGCACTGGTGACAAGCAGGAGTCAAGCAGGTGTAAAGACAATCAAGAGTTAGGCAAGAGACCAGCAAGGCTAACTGAGCAGTCAGACATTGCTAGACAGCTTACAGTAAGTTTGGTTTGTAGGCCAGAAGAATACTGCTATTGTTCAGCCTGGAGATATTCTATCTACAGGCTGACTTTTTATACTCAATTAGTGGCTGTGCTATTACTAATACTGTTTAACTAATTGGACCCCAGTATGTAATGGAGTATAATTAACAATAATTGATGTTGAGTAAGGTCCATGCATATGACTTATCAAAGCTGACTACAGTTGTGTTGAGGAGGACGACACATTTAAAAAGATCTTCATCTAGTGCCTTTATTGCAAATATGCAACTAATGATATCACAGATTTATTCTGCTATTATTGTCAGTGGTTTCTCAGGTGAGCATTGGATGCATAAGACCTCCTGGATGAGGGCCACCATGCATACCAAACTCTCTCCCTCTACATGAGATTTGATCTAAGTGTACAAGTTTGCTGCCATCTTATCCTCATCAAGACCCTCAGACTCAGACTTGTTTATGGCCATCAAAATAATTGCCCATGCCAAGTCATCATTTACACACTAGTTCTGGTATGCTACAAAATCTTTCTTGACACTTGGTGCAGAGATTAATAGGAGAAAAACATAGGATTTCAGGCCAAGGAGAGCAAGATAAATTTTCAGGATCTAGGACCACCTTGCAAAGTTGGAGGTGGGGGAATTCTGATTGAACTTGTTGGATTTTCAGTCTGCTCCATAAATGGATATTATGAAGATGAGATTCTGGACATGTGTGTACTTCAGTTCAAAAGAGAAGAAAAAAAATATCCTGTATTTGCCAAGAGAGTAATAATAACAATAGATCTATTTTCTAAGAAAAAAGGAGGCCAAGACAAGACTGGCAAGGTATTACTCAGATTGTTTCTGACAAGAGGATATATCAAAAATGGAGGCAGCTCTGAGTGATGCAGTCTGGCATGATCAGTAGACATAAGTAGACAGGAATAAAGCATTCTAATAAGTGGCAGTACTGTGTCAGGTAGTCCACTTTAAATAAAGCCCATAATCTGTTAGAACTTGAACAATGCAGCAATATGTAGACCATCATCTATATCTAGAATAACATATAGTAAGTATCAATCCTCAGTAGCATGTAAACAGAACTGTATTTTGTGTACCTAAAATAGTACGTAGTAAGTATCAATCTAGGTACAGGCATTATAAGTATAAGTCCATGTTGTAGTAAATGTATGTTACATACTCTCAGTAACATGTAAATAGAACTGAGGGTGCTGTGGCCTTTGAGTCCTTGATATATGTGTGCTCTCAGAAAAAGCAGATGGATGGCTATTGTGTTCCTGACAATAGTTTGTGGTACCCTTTCACATCACCACTTCACATTATCATATTTGTGATGTCCCAACAGTCTGAATAGTAGCTAAAGAACCAGAGCACCTCAAGGGCTGAGAATAGTATTAACAGATAGTGTTAGAAGAATAGAAACAGTAAAATGAGAGAATGAGAGAAGAAATAAGTAAATGAATGAAAGGAGAGTGAAGAGATAAAGAGTGAAATAAGGAAGAAATGAGGAGTCCCCTGACAGGAAGCAGGATGTGTGAGCATCCACCACATGTAGTGGCATGTGGGGTTGTGTGGAGAGTGGAGAGGAGAGATGGCACTGGGAAGAAAGAGGAGGAAGAGCAGAAGAGGAGTGCAGATTAATCTGTATTGAATTGACAATATTAAACTGATATTCATTTACACTATAGCAGTATACAATAAGACCATGTGGTCTAGTAGCATATTTCTGATTGATATTCCTTGTAGCTTGCACTAGGTGGATTCAACTTCCACTTAAATGCTGATGGATGTTAGCAGGTCCCAATAACTGCTGATTAATGTCAAAAAATGCCAGATGATGGCCAGCTGATGTCGATGCTCCCTTTCAAGCCACAAAAACTCTTCTGAAGGGTGTTCTGCCCTATTTCCATCTTTCATTATTTATGTGGAGACCTGCAGGAATGTCAGGAGGCTGTCATTTATTGTGTTATCTGACCTTTAATTCTATCTGCTAGTAATGTACCTGTGATGCAACAAATACATTGTCAATGCATTCCATTGCTGGAGGCTTCTCCAAGGCTAGAGGTTTGATTTCCCTTCACAGAATACAAAGGACAATGTGAAGTTTAGTTTTTTTCTTCCATCTTATTATCTATGCAGGGACTTGTGGGAATATCAGGGGGCTGCCATTCATTGTATTATCCAACATTTAATTCTATCTGCTAGTAATAGATCTGTGGTGCAATGAATAAATTGTCAATGTGTTCTGTTCTATTGCTGCCCTACTCTGACAAATTACTATCTGAATATTCAATAGTAGTTGCCATGCATCACTGCTCAAGCTGCACCACTATTGTGCATATCAAAGAAGGATGGAACCCTTCAAACAGCATTGAATGTGCAACAGCACAATAATAATACTATAAAGGATGTTACTCCTTTATCAGATCAGAAGGTGATCTGGAAAAATGTGGCTTGAGCAAAATATTGCTCAAAAATAGATCTTATAAATGCATATAAACAGGTGAAAATCTGCACAAAAAATGTGCCAAAGACAGTGTTTGCCTTGATAATGGGTACCTTTATAAGCAATATAATGCAAATTAGAGACTATAACACATCAGCTATCTTCTAGAGGTTGATGACCTCTCTATTTCTATGATGCAATAGAATAGTTTATGCATATCTATCTAGATAATATATTTATCTATTTGGATTCTATTAAGGAGCATGAACAGTACTTCAGAGTTGTGTTTGAATAACTGCACAAGTACAAGCTATACTTGAAATAAAAGAAGTGTGAGCTTTATGCACACAGTGTAGATTGTCTTGGGCATGTTATTGACAAGAAGGGTATTTACCCTAATCAAGACAAGCTTGACTATATATGTGAGTGGCACACACCACAGAACTATAACAACATCTAACAATTTGTTGGCCTTATCAATTATAGGTTGAGCTTTTTGCTAAATATCACAGTATATACTGGGCCACTCATGACTATGATGCAGAACAGGTCACCATTTAGTTGTGTCTGGTGTCTGCTGCATTAGTGTAACTGGGAACTTTTTAGAGGTTCTTGCTTTATTATATTACTTTACTTTTGTTCAGTTTTGGCACCTCTTTGAAGTGCTAATATTTAAATTCATGGAAAAAGTATTATAGATCAGATGCAGAATATTTACAATAGTAATTATTCTTTTAATCAATTATTTAATGAGTATTTACTTATATTTGGGTAAATGCTTTTTTACTGATATTATGTACAGAGAAATCTACCGATTTGGCAGATTCTATGTCCTGTGTAAGTAAGAACTTAAACTTTTACACTTTTTTGAATTATCAAACAACAATAATTTGTACACAAACATACAAGAATCATATATTCTAGAACTTAGTTCTAGAATTTTGATTAACAATGACATCAACTATCAAGCTTCTTGAGTGTCAAATGCAAGCTGACTGCTAATAGAATGAATCACAAGCTGTTGTCACCAGAATGGAACGACAATGTTGCTCCAGAGCAGAAGGACAAGAATGTCACTCCTGTAGCATCACACACCCATGCTTATCAGGTGGCAAATTGGGAGGAGGCTAAGATTGAGTTGATCCCAGCCAGAACAGATATGCTAGGAAGTCTGCTCATGACAGAGCAAAGACACTCTACTAAGCATAGAGTTGGGAGGAAGGTCAGAGTGTTTAGTAAATCACCACTGATTATACAAGTACTTCAAAGGACATTTATGCAATTCTTGGGATTGAGAACTCTGGTGGTGGCTCTGCAAGAAGGGAAAAGACCATCTCTCTTTAAGGCAGGAGCTCCTGAAATAGTGGAAGCAGCTTGGACAAGCAATAAAGGTAAACAAAAGGAAGCCTCTCAGCAGACACCATGGAGAAATATACCTGAATTGATTCTACTGAGTCAACAACCTATTGGGCAACGCCCAGCAGTACCATTGCAGATGGTGGATAAGAAATGGCAGCAGCTCACAGTAGTTGATAATATGTTCAATGAAGACAAAAATGGATGCTACGAAGCAATTCTTGACATGCAAATAGCTATGCTCTGGGCAAGGTATCCAGAAATAAGCAAACTATTGACTTGGGCTAGGCTGAAGCTGTATATGAACAAGCACATGCAGTTATTTACAGACAGGTGATTTAATTCTGGAGATAGGAACAGATGAGTATATTGTGGCATATACTCAGATCCTTGAATTGAAAGCTCAGAGCTATCTTGACCATAGAGCCCATTGCAGGTCTGCAGCTCCACCTCAACTGAGGTGGAATTAATTTCTACCATTCCTGCAGGAAGAGGGAGCTCTCCTTATATTGAGGAGGCCTTCAGCAATATATTCGTGCTCCAACAAGTAAAGGAGACTTAGGAGCAATATCAGCTGCAGGTAGCAGTAGGTCAAAGACATCAAAGGTTTGCTGGTTATTGAGCTACAGCTATATTTATGGCCAAGACCATGATGTCAAGGCCAGCTACACAGGTGCAGCTGGAAACAGTGCTCAAAAAGGTATTGTCACCACAGGTGAAACAAGAAGCTGAGGACCCAGTAGTGCAGGTCCCTCTTTAATGCTCTTTGCCGCTAAAGAGATTACAGATGACAAATGTTGTTGAGTAGTTGTTCAAGATGTTGCACCTGGTATCTGTAAAGGATGGTCAGTATTTGTCTGTCATTGTTATTTGCTATAATGACTACATAGCTTGCAGTCAATTATCTAGTATCTGAATCTTTTCTATAATCTGTGTTGATGTAGCTACTAGACTTGATGCTATCAGCTGGCTGCTTTGAGTATGTAAGCTTGTAATCTAGCAACTTCTTCATATGTTTAAGCATATGAAGCAGAGCTTTTTAGTGCAAGAGGCTACAGTTTATTTGGGAGCAAGTTAGTACTTCAACTGCAAATAACAAATCTAGATATATTGTAACCTGCATGTTGATAGACTTCTACTCAGGCTGAGCACATCAGAAAATAAGATAGGCCTACCTTCATCAATAAATCTGGGGACTCAGGCTATCTTTTACTGGCTCATTCAGTCATCTACTAGCTAATATTATAGACTGCAGAGACTTAGGACTTATGAAAAGATGATATTAGCACAGCTACAGGAAAGTAATTTACTAAACTCCAATCACTTCTAAAAGGGGATTCATATTAAGCACTGCCATCTGTTGGGACACCACCATCTGAAATAGCATCACTGACATTGACAAAGCCAAAACTACTAAAAGCTTAATACTTTAGGCTATCTGAATTGAAGATAATAAGTGGCACTAGCAATCAAGCTTCTGTATTACAACATCTGTTAAGGTTTTTCCAACTAACTCTCAGAGTTTTTCTAAAATCTATTTACACTTTTTGAGAAGTATAGAGTCACCATGGCTAATACACCACTGATAACTACTAGTCATTGTTGACAGCATACTATTGAGCAAAATAGCAATCAGAGGTGCTAGGCTGTAGTACTACAGATAGACACTCTGTAAGATTTTAGTAGCATAAGATATAAAAGATAGCTATTGCACATATAAATAACAACAAATAGAAACCTAGTTACTCTCATGGTTTAAACTTGCTAGTCTGAGTTTGTCTCTCCGAGAAGTTTAGTATTAGCAACATCTTCATTGTTTTTGTCATTTATGGTACTATCTATGGGCATTATTGTATTATGCTATTTTTTTTACTCTCATATTATTAGATCTTAAGCATTTATAGTTTGCCAGATAGTGTCAAGCATGCTCACACTTGATACCTTTTAATACATTAACATTTTGAGCATACTGAGACTTTGCCAGAACTTCTCAACCTTTAAGCACACTACATGCTAAAATAACACTTTACAATGTAGTGTCTAGCATCTTCAACCACTATTGGCACATCAAAGATCTGAGTGCCTCTCTATACAGCTTGTCAGCCATATATCTTTGGTCTTCTTCAGTGGGCACATTTTTTTGATCAGTTGAAGGCTGGTAGATAAAGGAGTATGATGAGGATTACAATCTTTCATGCTGAATCTTTTCCATGTATGCAAAAGATAGGCCTTTTGAGACAACCAGTTGCCTGATTGCATTTGATTGCTATACCAAGAATAAACAATAGTTTCTTCAAGTCTTTGATTTTGGATATATTTGTTAGTTCTGCCTTTGTACACTTTGTCCTATCTTTTGTTATAGAAATGCTAAATACATTGTCATTGAAAGTATTTGTTATAATATGTTTGCCATCCATTGTCTTAGCCCTCATGCATGTGTCAGCCTTTAAGATGTAGTATTCCAGATCCTTATATGTCTTGTTAAGTGTAGCGTAGTCCGCTATGTGGCGTTGGCCACATAGCTTTACTTACTGTATTAGATATTATAT
>QFEW01001225.1:0-15170 GCA_003316525.1 Termitomyces eurrhizus
GTAGCTGCGAGTTATCAGTGTAAAAATATAAGAAAAATAGCGCTGGAAGCGCTAGAGCGTGGCGCTTCTGATGGTACTAGTGGGCCTATATGAGGTGTGGGTATTGGTGCGATCTGTAGCCAGCCACGATGCAGGCTCATCAGCGTATTTTAAATTTTCAAATCAGATAGTAAGCAAGCAGGAGGAGATGGCAAAGGAGGTGACACCTCAGTTTCATGAGCAGAGGGTGCCATAGAAGAGGTTATAGATGAACTGTCCCACATAGAACCTCTATAAAAATGAGGCTGGTCTGTAGAAGGATCAGAAAAGGA
This sequence comes from Termitomyces eurrhizus, assembly GCA_003316525.1. Lineage (NCBI taxonomy): Eukaryota > Fungi > Basidiomycota > Agaricomycetes > Agaricales > Lyophyllaceae > Termitomyces > Termitomyces eurrhizus. Next base: position 312 of record QFEW01001225.1, read on the forward strand.
CCTCTTGGTGCCCGCAGACAGTTGCCTCGGTCTTCTGTCCTGAATATCAACAAGGCTATGCTTCGGAACTGCCTGAGGTTCTATTGGACTGGCAACAAGCTCTGAGCTTGGCAATGCATTCGTCATGGTCTCTGGTATGATGTTTACCACTACACTCGCTACAAATGCCATATTTGCAATTGTTTGAACACAGGTCCACATTGCAGTAACCCAAGTTCCAATTCTGGCAGATGGTCATAGCATGCTTCTTATTAGGAACGAAACAAAAATTTAAGGCATGCTTGATGCCTGCCAAAGGTGAGGCTGCAGATGCTGAGGCACTAAAAAGTTGGGAAAGGAACAGAATCCAAAATTCCTTTTAATCATCCAACCTAAATGGATTGCACGTGTATCTACCATGTGCTTCAGAATCGAAGTGAATCGCAATAGAAGCCATGCCAGGCATGGATCTGAAAAAATTGATGATTCCAAAACGATAAGAAGCAAGTTCAGCTTCATGATGAGGGTAAAAGACAAGTACAGCCACTATCCAGGCATCAAATGCCTGAGACCAATCAGATTCAGATGATATTGGACAACGTGCTGTGGCATAATCTCTTTGAACAATGGAAAAACCACCAGCAAAATCTTTGGGTTCATCATTGTGGTCATAACCCTTGTTAAGGGTCGCACAAGTCAGGGGGAGTGTTGAAGGATGACTTGTACGGACCTAGAGCTATGTCCTTTATTTATTTATTTTACTTACTTATCTCTTATTTTACTTGGCACATATCGAGCGCGCCACTTTTGATGGCGGCGATCGGTATTTGCTATACTTTACTCAAACCTTATTTTTTTTTATTTCAGATAGCCTGGAATAGCGCAAGCCACCCTCAGTCAAACATACTTTTGTTGAGTGACTGAGGGTGAGCACTTACTATCTTACTTCTACGTATCAAATAACTTACTAGTTCCTGTAGACTTACTACGTATCTCTACAGGTAATATATCTCAGTCAAACATACTTTTGTTGAGTGACTGAGGACTTACTACGTATCTCTACATGGATATAATGATGACATTTTGCTTTACAAGTTTTAACAACTACTACGCTACATTTCTATCCGATTATTGTCCTGTACTCATCTTTTGGTATTTCATAGCAGTAGTACCATGATGAGCTTCCCGACTTCATGAACGAGCACCTTCTTTTGATCTCCGGGATGGCACCTTTCTGTATGCTTGTTCACATCAGTTGTCCTGGTGAGAAATAGTCGTACCTGTGGCATTCTTAAATACGAGCAGGGGTATTGGTATCTAATTTAGACTTTCCGCCGAAAAAGGCGCGAGCATTGGTATTGATACTAATATTGTCATCGCTAGGTGACTACGCGTGTAGATCAATCTTGCGGTAGCACAGAAATAGGGTAGGGCAAAGGGACGCACTAATGTTTCAAGGTGCTCTGATCTATTGACATCGGTCACGCTTACCTTGAGGCCTTCATTTTCCTCCCCCTACCATAGGTACATTAGTGAACTACAAAATGATGTAACAAAAACGCACTCCTAGACTCAACCGTAATCCTCGTCCACGCCGTATTCAACAGCCCCGTGTAAATTCCTTCAAGGTTTGCTTTAGGATCGAGCTTTAACAGCGCATTTACCATTTCACTCATACACAACCCATGACTCATTAGCGCTACATGCATATCTCTACTTTCCACGTGCGGGAGGACGCATTCCTGCACGGCCTTTGCCGCACGCACGGCGAGATCGTCTAAACTTTCTCCACCTTCAAACTTATCACTGCGCGAGAGAAGGGCAGGGTACACCCCCTTGGCAATCATACTCTCCCTCGTCTCACCTGGCTGGATGTCATAGGCCCACGCTTTGCCCTCTGCGCGTCCAAAGTGTTGTTCACGTAGGTCATGGTGGACGGTGAAAGGCGTATCGAGCGATTGGACATCGTGGATGGCTTTTCCCGTTGCGTGCGCACGGATGAGCGGGGAAACATAGATGTGGTGGAAGTGAGTTCGAAATTCCTGGAAGAAGCGTGCGAGTGCAGAAGCCTGGAGTACACCGAGAGGCGAGAGAGGGGTGTCTTTCCAACCTGACCATAGATTTTTCTGCGGAATTTACAGTTTTGATGTAAGTTTTGTGGAAAGCAAAGAGGGCTGGCGAACCGTGTTATCTTCAGATTCGCTGTGGCGGATCTGCGGAGTTGATGATGATCGATGTGGACAATTGGAGGGAAAGGGCTTACAAAGGTGACTGTGAGCATCTCTGGGTAAGCGATAATAATGGCGGCAACTTGCAGAATGTGATGAGATACCCTTTTCTGACTGATATGACGCGCACTGGGTTTGCTCAGAAAAGTGATGCCATCATCACTTGTCAAGGCAAACCTAGTTTCTACCTTCCCGTTTCGGACAGACGAGTCGATTTGTCCCTTAGAATGGCTACCCAAGAGAAAGCACGAAAGGCTCGTTCTTGCCTATAAGTGCACATGTGGCTCAATAACCATGTCCCGACTTTACAAGACAAGCCTTGGCCAGGTATGAACTATCAGACGAAAGATTGATCCGCAAAAAACTGGTAGAATAAGGGCCTCTGGAACCCTGTAATCCACCCAAAGTCAAATGTCTCTGTTTCTCTGCAATCTGAGGGCACCCACACATCCTCAAAAAGACAAGCTACGAGACCACCTGATATGACAACACGCTCGTCTGCGCACCTCCCTGTCGATCAGAAGCCGTACTCATAGGCGAAGCTGGTTGTCTCCATGGTTGTTTGTGATGTAGGCCTTTTCGGAGATGTTACTCACCATTCAAGATCCTACGCATCTATGCATCTACGCTCAAACACTGTTCAAGGAGCCCTGCTCCCCAGTCTATAGCATTATGGGTCAATAGAAGACTGAAAAGGTTTTGTCACAGGGGAAATGAATCTCAAATTTCTCTGTCTAATGCTTATTACAGACTTAGCGTTGGGTGACATCAGCAGTGGCTAAATCCCTCTTTTGGCATGCTTTACAACATAATTTAACCAAGTATCCTGAGGATCGATGAATCTGATTGTCTGTTTACTTAATCCATGCCTAGGTATAGTGATTCTGATATGGAACTCCAGCTTGTATGGGCTGTTCAATGGCATCAGATTCGATAGAAATCGACATGCTAGAGGATAAAAGCCATAATATTTGAGTAATCTGTCTAGTACCGGAGTAGACCACTTGTATACCTGTTAAACTGTATGGTAAAGTATGAGAGAAATGCCAATTTGTTCATATGGTGAGTAACAAGAGACAGAAAAGCAGAAATGCTGCTGTGGAGACTCGGATTTTGCTTTATTAAGGAAGAGAAATTGTGTGAGAGTGTCTTGGAACAAGATGTTTTTCAAAGGTGAACTTAACGGGAAAAATAGATAACTGGAGGAGCATGGTCAACGTGAACGCACACTAGACCAAACATCAACGAGAAGAAACGTTAGCTGATAGATAAACGACGAGCAATAGATCTAGTGCCCTGTTCGTATGTATTCAAGTTATTGCACTGCTTTTACCCTTCGGGTGTATTTCGGTTGTGAATCAGTGCTATATATTCTCTTCTACTCTGTCCAATAGCTTACAGAAATACATCGACTGAGAAAAATTCGAGAGCATATGTTTGGAACTTCTGGTACCGAACTTGATTGTCTGTTGATAAACTCCACCGTGTGGCTACTGGCCTTACGAGGTGTCCATTGATTCCTATACGGCTTCCATTCCATCCTTGGCAGGGGGAAGGCTCCCAGGTCCGAAGTCCGGCTTTCCGCCTAATGTCCCAAAAATGTTCCCAACATAATTGGTAGGAGGTACACCTTCTGCAAATGTCTCGTTCCATTCACCAAGGATACCCTGAATTACTTTGACGCCAGCATTGTAGATGTTGGCTATCGCGGGCGCAAATCCCCCTGAGTCGCCAAATCTATTTTCTGCCGCTGTCTGCCCAGGATATTGCCGATCGAACTCGGAGCCTGTGTGCATGATGATGAGGCGCGAAAAGTCAACGAACCCTTCTTTGGCACCGCGAAGCAGTGCCTCTGAAAGGGCATTGTCCTCTTGTTGCGTAGAACAATACACGCCTGTACCGTTGGTAAACAGGGTGGTTGTGTTTTCGAACGTCTCACCAAGCAGCCTACCAGTCCAGAAGGTGTCAGACGTTGTGGTGTCACACTCTACCACGGATGGCGCAGAGGCACCAGCTGCGTAAGCCTCAGAGGCAGAATAATGTGCTCGGTAAGCTTGTGCTTCTGCGGTGTCGTTCAAATGTGCAGTCTTCGCAAAGCCCACTGCGAGCTTGCGAAGCGCGTCATTGACCTCAAAGACCTCCGTACCATAGATATAAGTCGGGTACTGATCCGGTTGTTTTGCTCCCAGCGGAACATAGCCCGTAGGGAAGTTATCTGGAATCTCGCGGGCGTCGATTTCGTACTGAAGGCCAACTTGTACTGTATAACGAGAAAAGGTGACGGAGCCAAGAGTCGCGGCTTTAGGATTGATGCCTGCTATACCGGCGATGATGAAATAGGTAGCACGAAGGTCAAAAGATAGTGAGCGGATGAGGGCCGAGAGTGATAACGCAGCATTTATCTCTGCTTCGCCTGTAGTCATTTGGCAAACGACACCGTCCTCTGTGCAATGTGCATCTGGGAATAGAGGGGAAAAACCAGGAACTGTGATGTTTCGAGCCAAAACATTGAATTCAGGGATGTTGTACCAGACATTGGCCTCAGGAGTGAACTACTTATGGATCAATAGTCGTGCTAGGCAATTGAACGGATAAACACTTACGAGTGATATGATAAAAATTTTTGGTGCTATTTTGGAGGTGTTTCGAGCCTCCGATGAATTTGTCAAGGCCATAGAGCATGCAACGATAGGTATAGAGGCCAAAGCTGCCAGAAGTGTGGTCCACATCTCGTGTTGCCTAGCTATGCGTACATGGGATCAATTCTTGAACACAGTTATTGAGATGGCTAGGTCGCACCTGCTGGACAAGATAGGTAAAGCGTAAGGTCTCAAGAGAATTGTGCTGGAAATGAAGCTGCAGTCGGCAGCTACTTATAGGAACTCGCAAGCGATTATAACATCCCACGCCGAACAATTCTATCTTGTTTCACGATTAGCTCGTACCAACCGGGGACCCCATCAGTATAATGATCTTGACAGCTGGAACTATTCTAGTGCCGTGTTCTTAGTAACTTCTCATCGTTCTTTCATATGGTTGACTTGGTGTACGGCGTCTGCATCGTTACCCACGTAAGGACTCGGAATGCATGTAGTGGGATATTATCCTGTTGCGAACACCCTATTAGACATATTCAAGGTCAAGTGTTTTGGAGTGCCGAAAATCCGTCAAGGGTGGGTTTATGCGATAAACTATGAGTTTCTATGAACAAGGTAGTGACGTTCAAGATAAAATGACCTTCAACGTACAAGACTCAAACCAGAATCCGAAAGGATGTTGAGATCCATACAACATGTTTCATAGCGTTAGACTTTGACTTTGACTTGTATAGTTGTTTGCAGCTAGAATGGTTGGGGTTCTATAATTGTCGTAAGTATGAATTGAACATGTCGTTTCTATCTTCCTCATGAAACGTCACTTGTCGGTAGGGTTGAAAAGACTGATCTTGCGCCTTGCGATTGTCAAGAAGTGTCTGTATAAGAAAAGCACGAGGCTTAGCGGGCATGAGAACGAAGCAACTGGAGAAAGCAAGTCCTATAAAATACGGTATAGCCCAGTGTCCGATGATAACGATTATATACAGTCGGGTCCGTATCCCGGGGCTTGAACAACCTTCCTAAACCATTCTCTGACGGATCGGGCAAGTAAGAGGGAAAGGAGTGTTGTTGTTGCCACAAGTTACGCAGTTAGTACATGCAGACTTGAACCGGGAGAACTGATGAAAGCTAATAGTGGCACACGGACTGGTCCCGAAGGCGTAAACGTAGTAATTAGACTCGGGAAACTTAATATACAAACCTGGGGTCCGAAGGCGTGAACGTAGTGATTAAACTAGTGAAACGAGGGAGAGGAAAACAGGAGTCAATCATACAAGAATCCAAGCCGAGCTGGAGAAAGAATGTCTCGCACGGCATGTGGGAGTCCAGTGCGCTTCCCGCACAGGTCGAGACGGAGGAAGCTATGAGATCACGGCTTTCCACAAGCATTCTTTGTGTGGCTGAAACCCCTGATGCGGACGTGCTTTTGTCATTTCTCTTCAAACAATTCTGGGGTGTGGAAACGATAACTGAATAGATTAGAACCACTGATACTCGTGGTCGAATCCGCTCACTTCATTTGAAACAAATCAGGTTGGCCGATAACAGTTTGGAACGTGGCAGTGCTTGGGCCTCGCCATTTTGTGCATGCAACAATTTGAGGTCACGTGAAATTTCTGTGGATTGTGAGGCCCTTCATAGAGCTTCCCCTCGATCCATTTCTCCGCCACTGACCTGGTCATTGAGCAGGGTAGTATCTCGAACTCCTACCTGGTTATTGTCCCAGCAGCATATATGTGTGTCCGTCTACCTCCTAACAACTTAATTGTCTGCAGACGGAGAAAAATAGGATACATCACGGTAATATACATTTGTACCATATACTGGTTCAATTCAAGCTGGTATTATTATTGCAGTATTGACGACACGACAAGGACAGGCGAGGTGCTGCAAACAAGGACATAGAGCCATTCCAATCTAGTTGTGGCGATTATCTCAGGTTCTGACGGCATCCATCGATAAACAGATAATCAAACGTTTTGCCTAAAATGGAACACAACACACCTGTCCTGTCCCATTCGAACAAAAGACGTTACTACTCTGTGACCCACTCGTAACTGCCAGTCATTCCATAGCGGGAACCGCTACAGTCATCATCAACCACGTTTTCTTCCGGTCTTTTTCCTTCTGACTCGAAACTAGCCACTTGAACTGTTGTCTGTTCGCCCTTATAGCTTAAGGTCCAACAGGGTTAATGCGAAGGTCACAACACTCCGTAACAACACTCCGTAACAACACTGCCATGGACAGGTGGACACGAGGCACGACAGTTAAGCGCTTCGACCACAGCTATCTCAGATATGTATATAAGACGCCTTGAGGGACCATCTTGACGGAACTACATTCTGTCAAGACCATCGCCTGACATATCTCCACGAACTCTCTTTGTGTCATCTCGTCTTTTCCAACTATGAGACTCTACATGTCCGGCAAGAAAGCCTGGAACTCTACGTTCAGCACTGAGAATGGTGATGTCATATACGAAACCCGGTCACCAAAGAGGATATTTGGACGTACTACCACTATTAGTCGTGTTGAGGATTGGAATGGACATGTGTCGTCTTCACATCTTGCGCAGTTTGCGTGGAAGACGTTCTGCTCTGCGCGTTTGCATTTTCGCAATCAGGAAGTGCAGACAAGGTCGTTCTTCAGGAAGAAGGGTTGGGGAATACACGGTTGGTACGTACTCCTTTTCGTCCTCGTCTCCATCCATACAAACGACTTACTTCTTCGGCAAATCCTAGCGACCGTGTCTTTGAAATTGACGGATATCAATTCAGATGGAAGCTTGGCTCGGGAGAGGTATGTGAACACTCTTCAAGGAGGACAATAGTGTCTCACTGACCTTGGATGCCATTTCATTAGCTACGGCTGAACAACCATCCACACATGCTTGTCGCTCGTTATTACCCCAAAGGACAACAAGTATCCTTCACAAGTAAAGCGAGCAAACCATTCCTAGAGATTATGTCTGAATGGAAGAGTTTTGCGGACGACATTTTGGTGTCTTTTGTATATATCGAGAAGCTCACTGAAGACGAATGAGCTGTACCCTCGAGATCGCTTCTGTAGGTTCTTGTCTCATCGTTGATGATGACTTGTTCTGCTCTTTTTTTTGCGTTCTGGTGGAACTAGGAAGAATATATCCTACTAGTGCCTGTTGACATGTTTTTTCAGACCTACACATCATGCTTACTTATCTTACCAGCCCCTTATTATAATATTGTTAGTTCGGTATATTGTAATTCCTAATTCGACCATAGTGTCAAGAGAGTAACAATCAGAAGGAACAAAGTTTCAGCTTGAATAGCATGTAAAACACGGTGGGCGAATGTAAAGGTGAAGAAATGCAATGAGGTACAACAAGGGGGCGACAATGTCTATGTCTTGAAGATGCGAAGCAATCGAGACTCTGTAACGATCCTCGTTCGACAAAGTGGACATTCTTTTGAGCTTGCCATAATCAGATCAGAGCATCCTCTACACAACGCAAGATGACTAGAAAAATGGTAAGAAAACGTCCTAGGACTCAGTCGCAAAGACATACCCGCAGTCCACAATAGCAATATTGGCCTCTTCGTCCTGACAAATAACACAGAGACCAGTACGCTCCAAGTCCGCTGCATTACCACGAGCTTTTGGAGGCGACTTGGGTGGCGGCGCGGGGGCAAACGAAGGCTCAGAGGAGCTCTCCGTCCCTGCACCTTGCACTTCACCAGGAACGGACCCTTCTTGTCTCTGTGCCTGCTGTTCCGCCCTCGCCATCTTCTCCCTCTCCGCCTGCACTCTCGCATGCTCCTCCAACATAGCCCTTTGTCTCTCAATCGCTTCCTGCTCCTCTGCCTCATGCAACGCACGTTGCCTCTCTCGGTCCCGCCGCTCGTCCTCAATCAGTGCCAGCACCTTCGCGATCAGATCTTCCTTCTCCAATATCTGACGTACGTTGACGTGGTTTGTGAAAAGGATGGATTTGAGCACGCCGATGGAGAGTGTTTTAATGGAGTCATCGGGCATGTCTAGGAGCTGGTCGAGTGTAGGTGGAGGCGAAGCCGTGGGAGGAGCGGCGGATGCTGCGCGTTGGCGAGGTTGTTGCGAGCCAGGGCGGTGAAGGTTCTCAGTCGACCGAGCGGCAGGGGGACGTTGGTTTTGTGGGTCGGTGGGACGGGATGCTTGTGGCGGCGTCGGACGGCGCGGTTGGTGTTGAGAATATTGATGATACTGGTTATGCTGCTGCTGATGATGTCGCTGTTGGTCATCGTATGGTGGTGGAGGTGACTGATATTGCGGTCGCGGAGGTATGGATGATGGCGGTCGCGGAGGTATGGATGGGGGAGATTGGTACGATGGATGCGTTTGCCGTGGTGGCGAGGGCGGTCCTGGACGGGGAGTGCGTGGTTGCTGTGGCGGTTGATTGGGTTCAAGATCGGGGCGAGGAAAATTGTAGGGACGTGTATTTCTTGGCGGGATTGATGGTGCAGGGTTTACGGGACGATTTGAGCTCTGTCCAGTGGAGCGACCAAAGAAACGGGAACGTGTATGCGATGTCGACTTGTCTGGAACGGAGTAATTTCTGTAATAATCCTATAAACAGTTGTCAAATACATGTAGGATCGAACCAGAACGAACATACTTCGTTTTCTGGTGAAAGGCAGCCGTTGGGGCTCTACAGCATGGACAGTAAGACAGGTGGCAAACTAGACCGGAGAAGAGAGAACGCACCCTCGCCTTCAAAATTGCGTCGATTAAATCATCTTTCTCAAAGACACGACCAATATCGATATTGTATGCTTCCAGATATCTCTTAAGTCTGGATAATTGCAAGGTCCTCAACGTGCCCTTTCCAGCAGCAGTAACTGTGATCCATTCAACACAAGGCACTTACAGACCCTCATTACTCACTGTTTAGGAAATCGATGCAATACGCGCAGACTGGCATGGGATCATATCCTGCCTCCTGTCCGCTACGCGGCATCATTGCCCGGTAGTCAGAACAACTACTACAATACAAGTAACCTAGAAGACTCAGAGAGATAGGCGTGGAGTCGGATGACCGGTTCAGAACTTACCACAGTGGTTACACTTGTGCGATCTATTAAGAAACATGTTGAACTCCTTGTTACATTTCCTGCATGCATCACCTGCCGACTCCATGTGTGGCGGCGGCCCACTCAGCAGGGGTAAACCGCGTACTTGAGACATGATTGGTAACCTGAAGGCAGAACAGGAGGCGGGAGAGTGACGAGGTCGTTATTGTATCAGGTCTTCTGTGAATGGTGATCGATAGAATACAAAAGAAAGTCCCAGAATGTTGGTCTCTGTCAGCAACACCCGCTGATCCACTAAAGATCTACTCCAGGTGCCTGCGTTGGGCACGAGGTAGCTTTCGCCAAATGTGGCTGGCATTCGTCGACTCTCTCTCATGGGGCCTAATTTCAAGAGTTTCTCTTCACAAGATTTACACATGTAAACACGTCCGATTGGCGGAAACTAGTCTTTTACACGGTCCTTATTAATTACTTCCGAGTCCCGGCCGAAGCTACAATTTCTTATTCGCGTACCACCTGGGCCTAGCACAAAGGAATGGTCAATTAGACTCCATTTTTCCTTTTTTTAAAAACCAAGCATTCCCAGTTTCCTTCTCACGATCAATAGATATGTAATATATCGCACCTCGACCGGTTTTTTCACGCGTGGGTAATAAACAAATGTGCGTATCCTTATATCCGTCCGGGTCAACATTATACCCAAATTCTTGCAGTCGAAGTGAGGAAACTACTACGCCTCGTCTCAAGTTACTTCGCTGTCGGAACAGCGCTGAAATGACATTGCACAGTCAGTGCAGCTGGAGACAAGTTCGGAGTCTTGGACTTTGATAAGGTTGAAATCATGTCAGAAAACAAAAAGCATAAAGATTGACTTATCCAGATGGTTGTTCAACGTATTCCGCGTTTTCACCTCATTTGCATCAATGTCGGGATGATACGCCTTGGAAGCACATGAGAAGACGAAGAAACACCTTAGAGCAGATAGATTGCAAATGTGAATATCTTCCACATATATGTTATAAGAAAAAGTGAGAATGCAACTACAACCGCCTGAGTATAACACGAAGTTCGTCATGAACCCACAAATTATGCTCCTAAAGACAACCGTCAGAAAAAAGCCAAGCCTCACAACCCAACCCAACATACCCACCTTATAAGAGCTATCAAACCTCCCGACATCAAAACCTTCCGCAAAAGAGACCTCAAAATTCCTCAATAAACTTGTCGTCAACAACCTACATCCATATGCGGTTAACTTGTCGTCTGAACGAACAATAAACTCGCACTTACTTCATATTATACAGCGCCACGGGCTTCCCAATGCAGACCCCGGGACTGTAGCACCACGGTACAAAGGCTTCCTTTTTATGCGGGCCTATGATACCATGTAGGGTCCAACGTTCCGGACGGAAGGAGTCTGGGTCGACGAAGTTGTGAGCTAGAACCACGGACCATCAACGAATTGCGCCCATAGTCACAAAAAACAAAACATACGGTCATGAAACATAGTATAGTTAGGGCATGCGACGGTCGTGCCGGCAGGGATGACATGATCAAGAATTTGGGTGTCAGCATCTTTTTTCCACCTTGGAGGGCCTACACCCTCTCGGTTTAAGATGCCCAAACTCAGTCTCACAAGCAGAACAGGACACACCAGCAGCAATAGGCGGGACCAATCTCAGCGCTTCCTGTATACACGCGTCGAGGTATGGGAGCCGGTCTTTGGAGAATTCAAATGCATCTTCACTGGCAGTACCCTCGGCTCCTTCATAAAACGCTAGAATTTCCTGCCGAAGCTGGCGCTGTACATCGGGATCGGCACAGATGTACCTGATGAGCGCCGTCATCGCTTCGCTGACTGTGTCTGAGCCTGCAAGGATGATGAAAGACGCGTCGGCGTGGGCTTCGAGCTCAATACCACCTTGAGTGTCATTTTGCTGCAGAGACAAAGGGTTAGATATGTACCTGAGAGAAAAATTGAGAGGGTACTGACGATGATGCTAAGTATATCGTTGCATAGCTCGCCTTTGTGCCGGGTTTCCTCAACTTTCTTTCTTGCAAACTACAATGGTAGCAGTGGCATTTAGCTTCCGGTAGTTACGTAACAGAGGTGAGTCACAAACTTTTTTGAGAGATAATATTACTCCAGGGACGGGAGCGAGAGCCAAAATGACTCTCATCCACGGAACTTGCCCGAGTACTAATGATCATAAGACGCTAGAGTCATAAATGACCACTACTAATACGAGGACTTGGCGTACCGCCTACGAAACGGGCACCCATGTGCAGCTACAAACCAAGACAATGAGATTACAATCCCCAGTGATGAAAGCACTTACATCCATCCAGAGCCCGAATTAACTTGGGGCAACCCCTCCACACCTATTTACCCCGATCCAAGGACAATAGAAACAACTGCTTATTAATGCATACAGCCGTGGCGCACGCGTGGGGAATCAGTTGATTGCGCATTCATACACCTTGCCTTATTCTCGTTCTTCCTGCCCTTGCCCTATCTCTTCAATCCCCTCAATGTCAGACGTTCATCTGACTCATGACCCACTCTCGAGTGCATCAGAAGCTTCCTCCACCCCCTCTTTTATTGAACAGGTCGATTTAAACTCGATTGCGTCCCTGGCAACATCTGCCCGCAAATGCACCACCTCGATTGATGTGACGTGCACAGTCAATTCCCTTCCCAAATCTGGTTCTTATAATGTGGTCTGGTTTGTCGACTTCGAAGATGATATCCACTGGGTATTTCGTACCCCTCGGACCAAATGGAACCCTTGGTTGGAAAGACGTCTGCGGTCGGACATCATTACCATGAAGTTCATTCAGAGTCGCACAAACATCCCTATACCTCTCATTCACGACTTCTCTGTCGATGTTAATAATGCTTTTGGCCGACCGTATATGATTTTAGATCGTGTTGAGGGTTCCCAACTTTCTGAGTTATGGTTTGATCCCAAGTGGTTTACGGAGGAACGGCGCAAAAACGTCTTCCGTTCTCTCATTTCATGCATGATCCAGCTTCGGGATCTTGAATTCTCAGCTATCGGGTGTCTTGATTATGACCCAAAGACGGATTCTCACGTCGTGGGTCCTCTGCTTCCTACCGTCGGTGAGATCTGGGAAAAAGAAGAAAATATATGTCTTGATTATGACTCAAAGACGGATTCTCACGTCGTGGGTCCTCTGCTTCCTACCGTCGGCGAGATCTGGGGAAAAGAAGGAAATTTAATTTTGAGGGGTCCGTATAGCACTGTACATGCGTACCTTTTGGACGGCATTACCAGAAAGGCCTCTGTGACACCTACAGAGCACCAGAAATCCTGCCTGTCCCTGTTACGCCTTTTTGCAGGGGGTTTGCCTGATCAATCACTAGATGGTCCCCCGTTTGTGCTGTCCATGCCCGACTTTGCATACCAAAATATTTTTGTCGATGATGAGGGCCACGTCACAGGTCTGATTGATTGGGATGGTGCAAGTACTTGTTCACGACAAGGTGGCTTTGCCAGGTATCCTTCGTGGATTACTCGAGACTGGGATCCTATGCTTTATACATATCCTGGCCAGAGGGAGGCGCGTGCATGGGATCAGGATAAAGAGGGTTCCTATGTAAAGGACGGCAGTGATGATTCCAGCAATCAGAATTCACCACCTCAGCGCAATAAGGATGCCATTGGAATGGAGGAAGACACCCCTCCAGTTAATGACATTGATGGGCCAGCCTCTCAGTCGGTTCACATTCCCTCCCGTGAAGAGCTGAAAGAAGATTCACCTAAGGTCCTCCAAGTGTTTCGCGATGAGTACCTTTCTTTATTTGAAGACGTGGATCCTCTCTCTGCAAAACATACTTGCAACTCGCATATTTACGAAGCCATTGAAATCGCTATTGATTCCAAATTTTGTCGCGACCGTATACTTGAACGATTGACAGAATATGTTTTTGGTTACCATCTCCCTTTGGGTGACCTGACATTATGGCATCTACTACTAGGTATTGGCCGTGGACGATATTACAGTGACTGTTACAACAATAGCTTGATGTGCCAGAGGGCTACTCAATGACTGGTCATACATCCATACTTTGTGACTCTACAGAATATGCGGTGTTATTATATTGTAAAGTAGCATCAGTCAAGTGCTTACCCTCAGCCCAAGTATACGTGACTGAGGGTTTGCTTGTGTATCTACACTTGTATGTATTTAAGTTGCTGCCGAGGTGTACAGTGGAACGGATGAGCAGCGCAGGCACTTGGAGTGCAGCTATAAGAAGAAGCGCGAGTGGATGGATCAGCACAGTCTGTGTGTATGGAACGGCGAATGGGGTCCTGTCTATGCTTGTCGTCTATACAATGGCAAAGAGACCGAGAGCATCAACGAATCGTGCTACAACGTCCTCAAAGACCAACTCGACATCTACAATGAGGTGCCCTCACTTTTTCCCCATTTCTCTCCTTCTAATTACATATTTCCAGGACCGTTTGAGCTGGTCCATTTGGCTTCCGGATCTTTCCCAGCTGCGAGCGTTTCAAATCCCCCAGAGAACGCCATATCGCCCATCACGTCGCTACAACAACACTTATCAACAAAAGAATAGGAGAAAGGGGTTCATCCGTACATGGACCACATGGATATCCAGTGCTAAAGAGGCACAGCTCCTTCCTTCTGAACAAGTATATCTATTAACTGTTCTGTTCGAGCCTAAATTGGGGCTGTCCAGGTATGCACCCACTAATGATTAACACAGTGGAACTCGTACTAGAGCAAGGGTTCGGAAGCGTTTGATGTTCTGTGTGGAAAAGGCTCTGGTCCATACCTAGAACAATTATCAAGAACTCAAGGCAGCAGAAGCAATACTAACTGACCACCAGCCAAAGTGCATGCTCATTTTTGTTGACGGTTGTGATGAGGGCATCTGCGCCCTGAGGCGCACCTACACGGATGTTATCTACCCTGTCAAAGCCATCTGACTGATGTACGTGCCTTGATAAGAGAGAGACC
>QFEW01001239.1:0-13146 GCA_003316525.1 Termitomyces eurrhizus
GACTCTGTGAAAGTTGTTAGCGACCATCAGCAATGGCAAGCAAAAACAGCACTTACCTTGCGTTTGGAAGCACCTGCCGGCTTCCTCGGCGAGCCCGACTTGCTAGCCGGCAACACTGGGCTCAAAGTGCTGCCGGCACGACCTACCTTGCCGGATTCTTCAGTCCCCTGCCTCTCGGCGGCAGGCGCCTTCCCCGCAGCAACGTCCTCCATCTCTGCTGCCAATGCTGCCACTCTCTCTCGCTCCTCTAGCGTCCTGGTAATCTCGCAGGCGTCTTGGGAAACCTCCTCCTGCCTTGCCGTGATCTCCTCTTCCACTTGCATGCGCGCTAAGGGCGCCAACACCTCCTGTTTACTATGAGGCGATAAATCAGACCAAAGCTAAGTCAAAGGAATGGGTTAGGAATACTCACTCTGCCGCAGGCGCACTTACCGTCATCGGCAAGGCACCGGACAGAATATCCTCCAACTCGTCCTCAATTGTTGGGACAGGGGGAGGCGCCTAGGGAGCAATTAGCTAAGCGACATAGCAGGCAGCAGAGACAACTTACAAAACGAGAAAAGGGCGCTAACCACTCAGCGCCACGATTGTCAACATATCACGCATGGCACCACTCCCGCACCTTGATTTCTCGATCCCAACCAACGCCAAGGACTCGTACCTCGTACCATTGCTCCAAAAGCTTCATCAAGCCAACCACTAACTTTTGGGGCGCCTCGGCGCCAACGCCCTCGATGTGGCGAATAAAATTGTTGGCCTTGGCGATATAGGCGTAGGCAGCTTCCTGGGCAGCCTGAGAAGGTACGGGAGGCGGAGTTGGAACACGGAAAGACATTTTATTTAAAAATGAGCGCCAGGAAAAGATGGGGAGGAGAAACGAAGTCCACACTCATACGCCAGGTCTATAAACAAAATCTCAAGAATGCACGGACCACTTGTCACAAAAGCGGTAATGGTAGCCTTATTTGGTGACTGAGGACAGTCAAATTTTCAGTTGGGGGGAGATGATAGGACCCCATACAGGATCAGCACATCAACGGCAGACGACGGCAATGCAGCACCAACTTGGGATACCTTAGCGCGCGCTAATTATCCAATTTTGGCGATATTTGATGGCCACGCATGGCAAGAAGCAGATCTGATCAGTGATAGCGCTGATGGCAGCAGGAATGACAACTGACAGATGGCATCAGTCACTGACGACAGCGCTTGGCGAAAAGATTGATGATCTGTCAAAAACCAACAGACAGCTTGGCGTTTGACCTTGGCGGCTGACATCGCTTAGCGCTCCCAATTTGGCGCCCGACACCGCTTAGGTATGTTGATAGACAGAAGAATGATGGAGTGATGGTTTAGCACCACGATCTGCCACCTGGCGCCGCTAAGGGTCTTGAATGGATGGTAGGGATCTGAAACCGTTGGAGCTACCCCTATGAAATTTTCCAGTTTACCGCACTTTGGCAATGGTTGGTCACTGGCGACGGTGAACTTCTTGTAGTATATAAAGTACTTACCGACTTGTACATACACAATCGAATAACAGACCAGAGTTTCCTGCTCCCCTTACTTCAATCTCCCTTACGCTCAAGAGCTCATTTACGGTCGGCAACGTCGAACTCATCGGCAGTTGCAGACTCTCGCCAACACTCGACACACTCACGCCTTGCAACTATGGCAGGCATTATCGACGCTTAGACTTCGCTAAGCTTATCGTGCTCTTGCTGCTTACATTGCCGTGTTCGCTTACCGCTCTTTCATAGGCGCTTTACCTTAGCGCTTTACACTTGCCGACTCCCCTTACCGACTTTTCCCCATTTTCATAGGCGCATTCTCTGGGACCTGCCCGGGACTCCTCACATTACTTTTAGCGCGCCCAACGCAAGCTCTTGGTACGGTAATGCTACTGCTGCATTTGTTACTGACCAAACTTTGGGCATCATCAGCGGGCCGAGGAGATCAATAGAGGGCTGAGGCTGTTTTCACGTTCAATAGTGTGGAGGCATTCTAAAGAGTCAGGGTCAAAGGGACCAGTGCATGGAACAAACCTGGCTATGAGACCGTAGGCCTTATCAACGGCTTGCGTGCTATCTCCAAAGAGGTCACTTAGGAGTAACCAGTCCATGGCGGCATAGTGGCAGAATCTGGAGGCTGATTCAGCAGAGTCAAACTCGGCAAGGTACACACTCAGGCTGGATCGTCTTAGACCTATTGCTACTGTGTGGGGCTCAATGCTACCTAGTTCACCCTCCTCCACCTCACAGGAGCCCATAGCTTTCTCATCGAGGGCCTTGAAGGCTGTATTGAGGGCTATTCTCAGACAAGATGTGCCTGTAAAGGAAGTATCTGCCGGGGCCCCTACATCTTTGGGATCGAATTGAATCAGCACAGTGCGGAAGTCCCGCAGGATGCGTTGCTGGACCCTGGTGGTGTCCTCTGGGGAGAGTGAATGGTGGGACCGAGGAGCAGGGGGTTGTGGGTGAGGGCCGCTGCTGATGGCAGCAGCCTTGGCTATCGCGGCCCACGTAACCAGAGGTTGAGAGGGGGCTGTTGGTGACAGCCTTATATAGATAAATCCTCAGCACATTATCTTGGTCTTATAGATATCATATGTCCACACTGTCAGGCTCTACATTGGAATGCTGAAAAGCTCATCAGTTCTACTAGACATCATACAAAATTTGGCATGTGCTGTCTGCAAGGCCAGATTGATTTGCCTAGACTTGCAGATGCTCCACCAGAACTGCTTGGCTTACTCCAAGGCCATCATGCTCTTTCTGATGCTTTCAAAGCATCTATCCATCAATACAATGCTGCTTTTGCATTTACATCTCTGGGAGTCAAGATTGACCATGCAATTACCAATGCTCCTGGACCATACAGCTTTAGGATCAATGGAGAGCTCCATCATCTGACAGGTGCTTTGCTTCCAACTGAAGACAATCATCCTGTGTATGCACAACTTTACTTCTATGATCACAATCAACAATTGGCTTTTCGTCAAGGAAGCAATCCTAGATTGGATCCTCAGATAATGGCCTCTTTGCAGGATATGCTTCATAGAGTCAATCCCTTTATTGGCTTATACAAGCTTGCAAAGCAGATTATGACAGAAGTTCCTGAAGGCCAACCACAAAGGCATTTTGTTCAACTTAGGGCTGACTTTGGAGATCATTGATGCTATAACAACCCCAATGAACAGGAAGGAGTTGCTGCAATTATACCAGGAGATGGTTCTGAAGAACAATCCGATCATTGTGATATAGTCTTGCATCTGCATGGAGGTCAATTGAAGCAAATCAGCCATCTACACCCTCATTACACTCCTCTGCATTACACTATCATATTTCCAACTAGGGAACCTGGATTTTACACCAATATTCAATCTCAGTTTGGACCAGCAGGAGAACAAAGAGCCAAAAATGTCAGCCAAACAGCATATTATGCATATAGGCCACAGCAGAGAGCTTTGGAAGCTAATGCTGCATTGCTTTAGAGTGGCAGACTGTTCCAGCAATATGTTGTGGATGCATGGGCATCAATAGAACAATCAAAGCTCAATTGGGTTAGACAGAATCAGAAGAAGATTAGGGCTGAAGTCTATCAAGGGGTGGTTGATGCAGCTACTGGAGATGAAGACTTACGCAGGCAAAGCCGATGTGTGGTCCTTCCTTCTTCTTATGTTGGAAGTGAACAACATATGCAGCAATTATTCCAGGACTCTATGGCTATTTGCAGGCATTTTCACAAACCAGATCTCTTCATCACCATGACTGCCAATCCAAAGTGGCCAGAAATTGAAGAGGCTCTATTGAAAGAACCTATGGTTAATGGAAAGAGGCAAACAGCTTCTGACCATCCAGATATTGTTGCCAGAGTATTTAAACTCAAGAAAAATGCTCTTTTAAAGGATATCAAAGATGGTCTCTTTGGAAAATGTGTGGCATCTGTCCATACCATTGAATTCCAAAAGAGGGGACTTTCACATATACATATCTTGATCTTTTTCCACCATCATGACAAGATCAAAGATGCAGCTCATGTGGATACTATTGTTTCTGCTCAAATTCCTGATCCAGTGACTCAGCCTCAATTGTATCAGGTATTGGCTTTGCTTGAATTATCAATGCAGTGACTGACCTTTGTTATTAGGTTGTTACTACCAATATGGTTCATAGTTCATGTAGAGCAGATTTTCCCAATGCCAAGTGCATGGTAGATGGCAAATGTTCCAAGAGATATCTCAAGGAATTTCAGGAGGCTACACAGTATGGTGATGATGGCTATCTCCAATATGCCAGACCTAACAATGGCCGCTTTTTTGAAAGCATGGTTGTCGTTATGACAATTGTAATGTTGTCCCATACAATCCATATCTCTCAGCCATGTGGAAGTCTGTGCTTCAGTGGATGCAATCAAATATATTTACAAGTACATCTACAAGAGCCATGATAGGACAACTTTGGAGATTGCTAGGGATGAAAGGGATGAAATCAAGGAACATTTGGATGCCAGATACATTTCTGCCCCAGAAGCTTGCTGGCACATCTTTGAATTCAATATGCATGCTGAATATCCTTCAGTATACAGATTGCCTGTGCACTTGGAAAACTAGCATAAAGTCTATTTCCCAGATGATGAACCTATACAGGTGGTGGCTGCTAGACCTAATGCAGACAAGACTGCACTCACAGCTTGGTTTGAAGCCAATACTAGGTTTCCCAACAATAACACCACTTATCAGAACTTTCCAACTAAGTTTGTTTATGAGGCATCTAAACGGAGTTGGAAGGAGAGACAGAGAGGTACAGCAATTGGGAGGATGTATTTTGCTTCACCAAGACAGGGAGAAAGGTTCTATCTCAGGATGCTCTTGACTGTTGTAACCAATGCAACTTCATGGGCCAATCTCAGGACAGTCAATGGCCATATCTATCCCACTTATCAAGAAGCATGCAAGGCTCTAGGTCTTTTGGAGGATGATGCAGAATGGAGGCAATGTCTCACTGAAGCTGCTCCAATCCAACTAGGATCAGCTCTCAGACAGCTGTTTTGCACTATTCTATTCCACTGTGCTCCTGCCACTCCTGAGGCTCTATGGAATGAATTCAAGCATTCTATCTGTGATGATCTTCAACACAGATTGGAACATACTAGGCAATACAGGGACCGGATCTTTACCAATGAGGATATTTATAACTATGGCCTTTATCTCATCAATGACACTTTGATGAATGTTGGGAAAACTCTGAAAGACTTTCCCAACATGCCAGAGGCTCAACAGAATTGGAACATAGTTCCAGGTAATTGGCATTTGCATAAAAGATTGACTTGAATACTGATCATTCCTTTTTGAAAGATGACATTGGCATGAAGGATGGGAAGTACGTAAAATTCTGATTAAATCATGTAAAATACTATGGCATTGTAGCTACAGAATGAATGTAGGTTTATATAATCAAGATCAAAACTGATGGAGCAATAGCTATTTTAAAATATTTGTCAGGTTCCGCTGAATCGGGGGCTTTCTAGGAAAGCAATCGCCCTTACAATGCAGACTTGACCTATGGATACTTGGGTGTCTGGAACTCCGGGGCTAGGACTCCGAGGTTCAAGATGGGGACAGAGGCAGTCCCAGGAGAAGGGACTTGGTCTGGGGGTTTTGGGTTGAGAGTAGCTGGGGGATTTAGGTGGGGGTCGAGTCATGAACCGGAGGTTCTAAGATGAGACCAAGTTAGCAAATTAAAGTCGCGAAGTGCATACCAATCTTAGAGCACGCGAGTATTCAAGCATGCCAGTCAAAGTGTGCCAGTCAATGCGTACCAATCAAGCAGAGGGCACGCAACAATCCAAGTAATGCAATGTAATATCAAGACTAGCGAATACAACAGGGAACTACGCTATAAGTACTATGGGACTGGGTCTCGGGGTTCCGGGGTGTCTGGGATGGGTTCCGGGAGTCATTGAGTAGCGGGCAGGGACTGTATACCTGGATCGCGCATGTGGGGCACGTGATCAATTGGCGTGGAGAGGGTTGTGATGCGTGATGCGTGATGGCCGGGAACAAGTCGCATGATCTGATCGTTGATCAGGGCTGGTGGCGGCTGATGGTGGTCCTTGATGCACGTGATGGCAGTGTCAGCGGGCGTGATGGCAGGGCATGTCCTGTGGGGTCGAAGGGAGGGTCCCAGATGGTGTTCCAGGGGTGTCCTGGGGTGGGCCCAGAGGGGAGGGGTCGTGACAATATTCACTCATTGGGACAGTTTTTTGAGCATCTCTAATTTTTCAGGTTTATCCCTATTTTACTCAGAAATAAAGAGTAAGTTGCATGTGAAAATATAAACAAAGTCATGTGACCATGTTTAGATATATTTGGAAGTAGTTCAAGCTGGTTGAACCACATCTTGACCTTCAACCACTATCATGAAACCTATTCCTTCTGCACAACACTCTACTGTTGTTTCTCTTCTTGCTCAAGGGTATTCTCTGGTCAGATTGGGGCTCAAACTGGTCTAGAGAAGTCTACTACTAGGAAGATTGGTAGAGAGTTGGAGATGGACAAAGAAAACCATCCTGGAGGCCATCCTGCTAAGCTTACTCCATGTGATAAACAGGCTATTGTTTGACAAATCTCAACTGGGAGACTTGATACAGCTGGCCAGGCCACTAATTTTATCAACAACATCATTTCCAACCCTGTCTCTTCCAAGACTGTCTGGAATGTGTTGAAGGAGGAGGGGTATTGGTCTGCTACCAAGAGAAAAGTTCCTATGCTCAAAGCTAAACATTGACAACTACAGCTTAAATGGGCTCAGAAGCATTAGACCTGGACTATAGAGGACTGGAAAAGGGTGTTGTAGACAGATGAGACAAAGATTAACAGGATTGGGTCAGATAGGAAGCAGTATGTGTGGAAGCTACAAGGAGAAGACATTTCAGACCGAACAAATACACCTACTGTGAAGCATGGAGGAGGGAATAATCTCATGGTATGGGGCTGTATGAGTTGGAATGAGGTAGAAAAGCTTGTAGAGGTGGTGGGGATCATGAATGCAGAGCAGTACTGTGAAATTTTAGATGATGGAGCAAAGGAGAACTTTGAGAAGTTGGAGATGGAGGAGGGTGCCCACTACTTTCAACAGGACAATGACTCTAAACACAACTCCAAGAGGGCTGACAAGTGGTTTGAGGACAACAACTTTAATGTCTTTTGGTGGCCAGCCCAATCCTCTGATCTCAACCCTATTGAACATCTCTGGGAGTACCTCAAAGAGCAACTTAGGCAATATGAAACACCTCCTTATGGTGTGCATGAATTATGGGAGAGGGTTGCAAAGGAGTGGGATGAAATACCACCAGAGGTATGCCAAAGACTAATAGAAAGCATGCCTAAAATGATTCAAGCAGTTATCAAGGTAAATGGAGGACATACAAAGTACTAGATACTAAAATTAGAGATGCTCAAAAAACTGTCCCAATGAGTGAATATTTTAAAATGGCTATTGCTCCATCAGTTTTGATCTTGATTACATAAACCTAGATTCATTTTGTAGCTACGATGCTATAGTATTTTACATGATTTAATCAGAATTTTACGTACTTCCCATCTTTCATGCCAATGTCATCTTTCAAAACGTATGAAACATTGGGACAGTTTTTTGAGCCACTGTATGAAGTACAGTGAATAAGGACAATACTCTTTACATGAGTTTACTATCCTGTGGTCAATTGTCATTTCACTGAAGTGTCTGGTGGGCCACAAATACAATCTAGTGTCATCTAATAACTGACATAGCCACACATAGCCACAAAATGGCCTTGATGCACCGTCAACTTCAACTCTGTTGCTCACACTGTCAAAACACCCATTGTCTATTTGCCATTTCTTTATTTGACACATATGTCCCTGACACAAAACCCTTCCATTGTTACTTGAACATATAATACAGAATAATGCAATCCTCAGTCAATTGAACATTGAACTGAGGATGAGTAGACTACGCATATATTAAATTAACCACATATTCTAATGTAACTACTATAGACTGACTTAAACTTACTTGTCAGGTAGTTGCAAATATAGTCAATTGGACATTGAACTAAAGACTGACTTAAACTTACTTGTCAGGTATTGAACTATAGACATGTAGTGTTCTAACATCTAGAATTACACATCCTCACATTTAAAAGAAAGACAATTCTGGCATCTGTTAGGAAATCAGACAGAGAACCCAGTGAAAGAAGCAGAGCATGCGGTGTTACAAGTGCTGAGAAGTGTGTAGCCACTACAGAATCTGTCTATCAGTTGACATAATAAAGTTTAAAGTCCATGTTCATTGTGTGAGCTCGTTATTCTCAACAGCATCATCCATGTGGAAGGAATTGCATCTTTTCTTTACAGGCCATATCTTTACAGTAATGAGATTCTTAAACAAAATCGACCCACTGCAAGAAAAAATTGAAGTATGTAATAGTTGATCCAATTTTCATCTATTGGGGACTCAACGATCTCAAGATTGTCAAGATACTCGAGGAAGAGAAACGAATCTCCCAAGCTGCAGGCCTAGAGGTTTATTTTTAAGCTGACAGAAACTGATATGAACTACGTTGACCGTTTTTCACTTGCAGACTTTTGAATGATAATTTAAGTACAGAATTTGGAAACACGTTCAGAAGGCAGTTTATAGGTTGATAGTACGACTGACCTCCGCATGGAAGAAGAATGGTAGTGACACCTGAATATCAATGTTAATCAATAAGAGTCATCCTCGGAGAGGATCCAGCAATCAACAAGTCACCTAATCTATCCCAGAAGTACTCAGGTTTCACAATTAGTATGTGAGCTGTCATCAATGAGCACAGCGTAAATAACTTAGCCAAAGGGAAGCAGAAAGTGGCTGGTTTCATGGGGTACTAGGTATGATGAGGAAACAAAGCGGTGGATGGAGTTATTGTAGAAAATTATCAGTTAATGGATGCAATGCTGGGTTTCCACACTTTATCATTTGCTTAGGGGCGAGTAATAAAAATGATGGATGGCGAAAATTAGATTATGGTATAGCATCACCACTCAACTCATCTTTACTCAACGTCCCTTGTCATCGTGTAACCAGATTGTAATTACACTATCAAGGTCGTCCACATGATGATCCATCAGTCTTGACAAGCAATGCAAGAATAACTAGAATAACTCAATATTGCAAGTAACGTCCAAGAAGTCTGAGCAGGAAAGCAGAAATATATATGTAAACTTTACACTTGCTCTAACCCCTCTGCACAGAGCCCACAACCTATGCATTCTAAACACGCTGGATTGAATTTATGAGGTGCAATGTTAACTCGACAAAGAACGACTTACCAAGGCCACCGCAGCATGCGCACAGGTAACAAGGGCAGCATAGAGGGTTTTGAAACACACCTACAACGTAAATATTGGAAGATGCGGCATCAAATGTTGACCGAGATAATACCTCTACAGCACCAAGCGCTTAACATAATACCTAGAACAATCACCAGAAAAAGTCCAACGAAGACAATGATGAGATACACTATATGAATAGTATCAGCTGTCTGATGGAACCGACAGAGTGGACTTCAGGATACATTTATTGTCAACGAATGTTCCATCATCGCCTGGTGTACCCTGGATAGCACGCCTCGCGAGACCATCAACACCCCATGAGAACGAATGAGGAACGTCGAAGATAGATGAGAGAGCGAACACAAGGGATATCGTGAGGAAACCCGCAATAGTCGCTACCAGGATTCGACGGAAATGAGATCCGTGGTAGTGGATCTGGTGTAATTTGACACATTCGTGGTCTTCCCAGTCAAGTCTGTCCGACCAGCGACTATGAGCCTCGCACCGATGGCATCGCTGTGTGTGTCCTGGGTGATTCTCGTGAATCTGAGAGACAGCAAAGAAATTCATGTCATGAAGAGCGTCCGGCTGCTTGAGAATGAGTGAGGATAAGTTGGGCATCGCTCGTGAGTCGTGAGGGATGGAAATAGGTGAGCTGTTTTGTGATTGGAAGAGAAACAACAACAGAGTCAGGAGTCAACCAACTTACGAGTCACTCACCATTGCCAACAGGCAACCTCGTTGCCCTTTATATGAACCGGCTGTCTGATAAAGGTAAAGGCACGCCCTGCGAAACGCCGAGAAGGTCTAGCCAAACAGGCTATTGACATTCGCTGCGGATGATTACTCAAGGAGAAAAGTGTCCGCCCTTATGACGTACAGAGGCAACACAGCTTCAAGCTCTGAGCTCTGGCTGAAGTGAAAGGATGATAGTCATCTCTTTCCAGCTGGACTTTTCTACATTCTCATGCGATGCAAGAAAAGCAGGCTCTATGATGACGATAAGATGGCGTGCGGGTCTGTTACCAAGCTCATTCCATTTCAGGGTACACGTGTGATTGTACAGCAATAGAACTGCGGATTCAACTATTGCATCGCCTCATTCCACATGAGGCATCCAGTCCGTTGGACTTACATAATCGAGATGGCAGCTTATCAGCGTGCAATTTATCACAGTAGTCATCTTAATCGATCTTAATCGAAAGAACCGTCATTTCAAGGACACTATTCTTACAAATCTTGTGATTGGGTCTCGTAGAAACGTCGAATATTCATGTCATATGCCCCACTTACGCCTTGTCGACTGAATGTTCTGAAGATTCCTTTCGAATACCTGCCGGCGCTGGAGGGGTTGTCGAGAACTATCTTCCATATCACTAATGATAAACTTTACCTCGTGTCTGTTTCTCAATATCAGCTTGACGTTGATCCGCAGAAATTGCACCAAAGATGATATCCATCTCTTCGAGACTGCGTCCCTTAGTCTCTGGTATGAGCCTGAGCGCTGCTTCGTAAATCATCAAAATAAAGGAAATAATGATGACTCACAAAGAAAATAAACCCATGGCACCAATGTTCACAGTCGCGAACATCAAAAAAATCTTGTAACCAAGGTTCGTGACCATCTGAGGCGTGACCTTCGACACCACAAAGTCTAAGCAAACGTAATCAACTCTTTCCGTCGAAAGCGGACGTGAAACGCCTACTCCACAGCCACTGAGATGCACTAGCGACAGCGAGGCCGTAATGCCTAGTGCGCGTAGGGAAGATATCAGAAACGTAGACCCAAGGAAGTGGACCTATTTCGATGAACATTCAGTCTCTCCCAGGCAGACAAGGATAAGTAACAACCAACCCCAGCCCATGGAATAGAAGCACACATAAATATAGAGTAACCCTGCCATCGCCCTCGACGCAGGTGGAGGAGCTGGTGGAGTTTGTCCATCGATGACTTGGGGAGGCGGGTGCGTCTTCAGGAGCGCGCCAATGATATAGAAGAGTGTGCCCATGCCCATGGCGGAAATGAAGAGTGAAAGCTTGCGACCGAGAGTTTCGACACCGAAGAAAATGAAAAGAGCTGTAGCGACAAGTTTCACAACACCTAGAAAGCAAACCTGTAAGAAATATCGATTTATGAAGGATGGAGCACACCATATATTCCGCTGGCAAGTAATTGAGTCTTCAGACCAGTGAATCCAATCTGATGCAGAAGTTGAACTGAATGTCACAGGCAGTAACACAGAACACAACGTACAGCTTTGAAGATCTGAGGTGCATAATAGCTAAACGGTTCAGATAGGTAATCAAAAATGATTAAAGTAAAAACTGGAAACATCACTTACTTTACCGAGTTCTGTCCCGCCCATTGCTGGAGGAGGAAAATGACGAAGGCTATCACAAAACGGACGAAGTTTCCCTTCCCGAAGAAAGCCTCCTTCCATCCAAGCCCCTCACGTGCTTCACGCTCCTCATCAATGGCCGCCTGTATTTCGTACATCTCCTCGACGACCGCTTCTGATGTGACAGATTCTTTCCTAAGGTAAGCTAAAGTTTTGATAGCCTCTTCCCGACGATCAACTGACGCGAGCCATCGTGGCGATTCCTATCACAGCACATGATGATGAGCTGATGGATCCTATGAGGTCAGACTTACTTTGATGGTGAGAAGACCTAACACCATGATGCCGGCAGGTACCAGCTGAAGGCCGAAAGGTATTCTCCAAATTCTGGCACCTGATAGAATGTGGATGCCCACGCCGACTGTAGCCGATAAGGGTCAGGAGATTACAGATGAGTAAGTGGGAATGCTAACAATTGATGAAGTATGATATCATCACTCCAAGAGCAACCTATAGCCATGTGGTGCCAGAATGTTCATCGACACATCTATACCAAGCAAGGCAGGTGAGAACAACACATACCATAATCTGGAAGCACCCCGTGATACGCCCTCGAACATCTTTTGGAGCACATTCCGAGACGAAAGCAGGTGAAACTGCAGATATTGCTCCAATGCCGATTCCAGATATTACGCGTCCTGCATAGATCTCTGCTAGGCCATTGGAACCTTGAGCAACTGTGGTGAGGATCTGGGGGCCTTTCGTGAGCATGAACAGCTGGATGGTGTAGCCAAAGAACATACCGCGCCGACGGCGAAGACAAGGGTAAATACGAATAGAGTAGGCCGGCGGCCAATTTTGGCTAAAAGTAGCATAGGTTAGCGTTCGTATAGAGATAGGACTGATCCTGTCCGCCACTCATGAAGTCAATCACGAATAAAAGGGATGGCCACCCATATTGAAGTTTGGATCCAGAGGGAGAGAGAGCATAATAAGCATGAACCTACCGGATACCGGTGCACTTCCCAAAGAGCCGAAGAAAGCTCCCGCCTGTAACACTGATACGACATTCGAGGATACATCATTGATGTGTTTTATGTCGGTAAGCCCAAAATGTTCCTGGAAATAGGGAGAGTTCACCACTCCGCCTCTGTAAAAGTTTGAACACAAAGCATGATGTGACAAAGAAAAAACGTACGCAATTCCACTATAATTTCACAATCGTCATATAAGAGAAGAGGCGGTAGAGAGCTTCGAACGCACGTATCATATCCAAATAGAACAATTCCCCAGTACACGACACAAGCAAGCCCTTGTACAAAAATCGACCTCGACTCTGAACGTTAATCAAGCGCGCTCACAGTAGACGCGAATATTCCTGAAAACCTGGTCCATTTTTTGGCCCATGGTAGAACGCGGGATATATCAGAGGTATGAGAGCGGGAGAAG
>QFEW01001245.1:5388-19025 GCA_003316525.1 Termitomyces eurrhizus
AATAGCGCAGAACCAGGTCTACAATGGCACGGATGGAACCTGCTTCATTGGGGGTACCATCAATATTGTAGACTGGAATTGGGGAAGGGAGAGAGCGAGTCGTGAGTTGGTGTCTGGCCACATAGTCAGCATCCACAAAGAGCCCTGTTGCTCTGGAATCTAGGAGAGCAACCACGCTCCAGGTCTGCTGTGTGTCAGTTGTTTCAACCTCCATCTTTAGCCAGAGTGAGTTGGCCAAGGGTGTCGAGACTACCACATAGCGTCTCGGGAGGCGACGTTGCCAGGCAGGGATGCGGGGTCGAGGGGACCCAGCAGAAGGAGTCGGCGAGGCTGGGGGGCTTTTAGATACGTCGAGGGGTGTGCTTACGATTGTAGGTGCCAAAGTGTCCACAGGGGTTGTATTGGGCTCTTCTATGGATAGACATACAAATCGATTTGCACTAAGCAACGGGGGCATACTCTTCACCCGTTGCTCCTCTAAAAATCCTCTGGGCTCCCTTCTCCCAGCGCATCTGCACTCCACTCCTGCTCCAGGGTCTCCAGTGCAGCAACATCTGGAGAGGGTGCTCCGGCTGCATCCTTGGCTGCCAGGAGCTGCAGGAGCAGCTCTTCCTGCTCCTCCAGGGCTAGGTAACGCACCTCAAGGCCAAGCAAGCAGCGGGGATGCGGGGCTGTTGCTGTGGCCAGAGCTTGGCGCAGGCTGTGCTTAAGTTCCATGAGCTGCCACTGGTCCTGGGCCACTCGGTACCAGGAGGCGACTTGGTTGTCAGCTGGACGTCCTTCTGCAAGGTTGTCAATACGCTCCATCAGAGTGGATTGGAGCCCTTCCCAGAAGGTGAGGCAGAGTTGCAGTCCATCGGGGTACCCGGCCTGCTCAACTAGTGCCCGGAAGGAGTCAATGTATTTGTCCAGCGAGCGCCTCCCTTGTTCATATTGATCCCTGTCTCGGAGGACCAGCGCAGCTGCCTTGGCTGGGTTCCGGGGGAAGAACTCGTCCTGGAACTCCTGCTCAAATGTGGCCCAGTTTGCAAACCCCACAACGCCTCTGGGGCATCGGAAAACCCGCAGTGCATAGGTGGCCGCTCTTCCAGACTTCATGTAGGAGAGAACCCATGCAATTTTCAGGTCATCCGAGACGAAGTCGTCCCCGCAGAGCTGGATATAGGTGAGGCACGACTGTAGAAATCGTTCTCCGGTCACGCGGTTGCCATCGTAGGCATCCGGGATTGCCGGTCGGGGGAGGAGCGCACGTGGGGTCCCTTGGGTCCTCAGAGGATTCGGAGAGGATGGCTGAACAGTGGGGGGCAGTTCTGCGGCTGGGGTTGCGGTAGCAACCAAGGGAGTGGTGTTGAGACGCTCTAGAAGTGCCCGGAGGGAGTCGGAGATGGTTTCAGTGGTTTGTCGGAGGGTGGAGAGTTCGGTGGTGTGGTGAGTGAGGGAAGCTTGAGTAAGCTGCACTTGAGCCTCTAGTGGAGCAAGCGAGTCCAGGCTTCATCCTGAGGAGCTGTAGCGTCCGGAGGAGTGTCTGAAGAGGCAAGCTGAGACATAGAAGGTCCAGATGCTTAAAACTGGTGGAGAAGCGGCAGATAGGAGCCAGAGAATTCTTCTGATGGCTATGGGGGGCTTCCAGACCGGAATTAGGAGACTTGTTCTGCTGTAAGGGCGACCTCCGGAGGTTGCGGCACTATCACACAACTGGCAGAGGGAAATCCAAAGTATATTAGAGCCAGTAACGACAGTACAATCAATAACTAATCACCTGGCAGAGGAAAATCCAAAGAGAACAAGTCTAAGGATTCCTCTGCCAGTGCGGCACATCAGTACGGGGGCAGAAGGGCATGGGAACGACTGTACAGTATCCAACGGCTAGCTCTGGGAGGCCGGGAGAACCCCGGGGTGTGGGAAATGCTCCAGAGTTCTCTGGAAACTCCGGAAAAGGAAATTGTGACCAGACAAGATCGAGGAGTTCCCTGACACAAACTATTTTTAGCTTCTGCTTAGCCTTATGTCCTTCCTCCCAAACCTTTGGAACTGAGCATCTTGTCTGTTTTCCAAGTATGCAAGAGTTACATTTAGGCAGTTTTAAGGAAAAGACAGAGGGCATACCTCGTATCATCCCAGTTTTAGCCATGTCAAGGATGGTCTGGTAATTGGCATGGCCAAGATGATAATGCCAAGTCTCCAGACTACTGGCATGCTAGAGTGCATAAGCTCAATGTTCAGCGGTAACAGAGTAGAGGTTGAGGGTGTATAAGCATTGATTGGGTGCAAGCATGCCTTGTGCAATGAGTGTATGTGTGGATCTGTCAATGATCTTGACTGATGAGTTGTCAAATATGTCGAGGCCTGAGCAGGTAGCAAGAGAACTGACTGAAATGAGTCTAATGGTAGCATTGGGAATATACAGAGTGTCTTGTAGGACTATGTTGGCACCTTTGGCAATGTGAAGACAAATTTTTCCAATACCTATTGCTGCAACAAGCCCTTTTACATTGTGTGGCTGAATTGGTCAAAGGGTTAGAAAGTCTTTGCAGCAGGGAGATATGTGGGCAGTGGTGCCCAAATTGATAAGGAACAGATTAGTGGTCAGGGATGAGACCAGTGTGTATGTGGATTGATTTATGGAGGCCACATCCACAGCAAGAATGTTCTCCAAGATCTGTTCTGCATGCTTGATCCAGTCAACTGTAATGCTGGTCTTGTCTATTGCTGGGAATCCAATGTGCTCCTAACATTCTGTACTGTATTTGGAGTGTGAATCCAGAGGAGAAGTGACAATTTCTGCAATGGCTGCTGTCTCAGTGGCAGGTGCTGGAATTTGTCTAAGTTGTGCTGGATCAACATACCATAGTTTCCTGTCCAATCTGTAACAGTGACAAAGGACTTCAGAGTGGGTTTGGATGAGGTTTTTGCCTGAGTATTAGATTTTCCTCTTGATGCCCTTTATGCTTCCTGGGCCTCTGTAATGGATTTTTCTGCCATACCACCTGCTTTTTGCATGCAGAATGCCTTCATATGTCCTTTGCATGGCCTCTTCAGCACAAAGCAATTCTCACAACAGACAGCTCCCAGGCCATGATTGTGTCCTAGTAAGTCGGTTGGTCTACTGGTGCCCCCCTTTGCACTGAAAGCCGTTGCATGGCTAGACTTGGCTTTAGCATTGAGGATATTTTGAGCATTCTCCATGAAAATATGGATATCAGTCAGGCTACACGGGGTGTCCTGGGTGCTTTTGCTCATGAGAGTTGACACGGAGTTTTGGAGAGACTCGAAGAATAGGTCATTAAGGCTGTTTGTCAGGGGACTCCTCATTTCTCCTCATTTCTTCCTTTTCTCACTCATTATCTCTTTACTCTCCCTTCATTTATTCTCTTATTTCTTCTGACATTATTTCATTTTACTGTTTCTATTCTTTCAACACTATCTGTTAGTACTACTCTCAGCCCTTGAGATGCTCTGGTTCTTTAGCTACCATTCAGACAAGTGTGGGCCCTTCAGCACCGCTTCCAGACTGCTTATATAAGCCAGAGGTTGCCTTTATGACTTCTAAAGTCCGGAGTTTTCCTGCCCTGTTTGCACAGTTGTTTGGTTAGTCAATTTTTGAGTTTTTAAGGTTTTGTTGTACTGTACAGTTGTTTCCCATGCTTCAGAAGCCCCAGAAGCATCCAACCTGGCATAGGGAATTCCTAGACTTGTTCTCTTTGGATCTCCCTCTGCCAGGTGAGTAGTTATTATGATATTGTCAGTACATACTCTAATACACTTTGGATCTCCCTCTGCCAGCTGTGTGACTGAGCCACAGCCTCTCGAGGTCACCCTTACACTGTTTAGCAGGGCTATACATGTGAAAAAGTCCTTGTCAACTGTACCAATATCAAATGCTTGCTTACCAATGTTGGTGATGCAGCCAGCAGTGGTGGGCAGAGGTTTGCTCAGAGAACAGTATGTAGACAGTGCCTCCTGGAGGAGGGCAATCTGTTTAATAGGACCCTCCTTCTGTGCCCTTGCTTTCAAGTCCATAAAACACATCACAGCATCCCAATCAGTAACAAGGTCACAAAGTTCAGCGTCATTGAATGCTGACTTGATGAAAGTAATGGCAAGCCAATCATTCAGCCCCCAGTTGGCATGAGCATGAGGTTCCTTATCAATGTTAAGTCAGATCAAAATGCTGTTGAAGACATGAAAGTAGATGCCATTGAGGATAAGTGCGTCTTTGAGCCACTCAGTCCACTGAGTGAAGTTTCCGTCAGCACAAGCGTACTTGGGTCCTTCCCATCTGTGGCATATGATGTGCTCTGGGACAGAGGAGTTGGTGGCATCCATGGAGAGGATGGAGGATGAAAATATGGGAGCCATAGCAATCAGAAGCACTAGGGATAGGAAAAGAGGCTAGACAAAGACAATAGACAAAGAGACTAGGTATGTGATGCAGCACGTGAAAGAGCTGGATAGGGGTGCACAAAGGAGAGTTCCAAGGTCTGGTCATTGAATACTATTAGAGAGTAATTGACAGTAAGCCCATAACCTGTTAGAAACCAAATCTAAGAACAATTGTAAGTTACTCCCTCAGTCCAGTATAAGTGACTCTATTTGCACTACACCTAAGAACAATTGTAAGTTACTCTGTGAGTATAGTCAGTTTGTATGTAGTATGCAAGAGATACTGTATCAGAGTTTACTCACCCCTCAGTCCAGTATAAGTGACTGAGGGATTTGTATATGCTATGGGTTTATATAGGTATTTATTAGACAATGGATAAATGTGATATGATGTGGTATAGTGCATAAGTGTGATGGCCAGGCCAAGTATGATGAGTGAAAGAGTGTGGCACAATACAATAAGTGTGGTGGCTTGGCCAGGTATGATGAGTGAAGAGTGTCTGATGTGATATTGTGAAATACTAACAAATACTTGTCAGTTCATTTTTGTAGGTGATGAAATAGGACTATGAGAGATGAACAATACCAACCACTAATACTCAAAATTCTGATCATGCAGATTGAAACAGTGGAAGAGGCAAGTCATGAAGAAAAAGGAGAAGTAAAAATAGATCATGAGATAGCGCCCAAATGACTGCAGCATGCAGCTCAAAAAATCAATTAACTATTGAGAGGGCTAGTATAAACTACAGTAATATGTCATGTATTTTACCAATGTTATGAAATGGAACTATTACTTTTAATTTAAAAGTTAAACTTCTATTCATGCAGCTCATGGGGGCTCAGTTATGTGCACATATTTTGTAATAGTAGCTTATAATTTTGATTGATTTATAGAGAATGGAACCTAATGTCTCACTCAAAAAGGGTTCAAACAGTACTATTACTAGAAACCTGAAGTCAATCTAATCATTTGTAGGCCTAAGATATCTGTTGAGAAATCAACTTACCAACCGTCAACCTATACACTGATTGAGATTTTACCTCTTTTGGTGTTGTTAGCCACTTCTTTGTTTTTTTTCTGTGTTATTTTTTGTATCTCCAAACATCACCCTCAGTTGAGACCACATTACTGTGAGTGATTGAGGGTGAGTACATCTACCTATTTTTACCTACAAATCTAGTTACTCATTGTTACCTGTAGACAAAACCCTGTTATCTTCTACAGGTAAGTTGACCACATTACCATGAGTGACTGAGGACAAAACCCTGTTATTTTCTACAACATCTGCTCCCTGGGGACTCCGAGCTGAGTCAACTGCTTACTCTGACTTCCCACTACCTTCTTCCTTTTATACTTTTCTGTTGTGGGCATGGACCACTGATGTTTTTATGGTATTCGGCCGCAGTTTGCCATGTTGACAGGTCTATGTGCTTGGATTATAGATTTACTGAAGCTGGGCACTGGTAACTGCTAGTAACTGCTTTCCCAGTACTCAGCATGCATGGTGGTATCTTTCCTCATCCACTGCTCTGTTGCTCCCTTTTCCCTTTCCTTTGGTTTTCCCTTCATCTTTTCCCCTCTTAGAGCCTCCTTCATCATTTCATGGTTGCAGTGGGGTGTAACAAGGTTTGGGTAAGTTTGGCAGCCATTTGATGGGTCACATCAGGTTTGATAGTCATTGAATATTGAATCCTGACCCTGCCAAACTCTGCCAATTTACTGGCGCCATGCCAAGGATGGCTTCAAGTTCCTTTTGTGAGAGTCTGGCATGGGAGGGACTGTTGAACAATGTGGATGCTTGTTACACAGAGGCCTCTGAAAAGGCTCCTTACTTCAAAACCGCCTTTATGCCAGACTACAAGAGGCCAACAATACCAACCACTAACACTCAGAATTCTCCACTGCTGTGCTAAAATTCTTCTGCAACAAGATGGCTGACCAGTCTCTTAAATCTTTTCAGACGACTCCAAGTTGACCTTCAGTAGGTCTCCTAGTTTCTTGTCAGCAGAGGTTCAATCCGAGCACTTCATTCCCAGAACTCATACTACAACCATATCCTAGCGATCCACAAGTACGTACCATCATGGAGGGGAAACAGACGATCATCTGTTTCATCAACAACCTTTCCAATGACACAAAGGCAATTATCTACAAGATTGATGACAAAGGAAACCGAACTTTAGTAGCTGAGGCTCAGGGACCAGGAAAATACTATGGGTAGAAAGAAACAGATGCTCATCAACCCTGGGAGGTCAAATTCCTATTCCATGGGGAAACAACAAGAATGTATTACGCTGCGCCTGAACCATCTTGCATCATACTCAACAGGAACATATCTTTGAATGTCTGTCAACGATTGGGTTTACAACTCCATACTCACTGATTAGTATTGTCACCTCTTAGTATCTCACTGCCATGCCAGCATCTGCTGTCCGAGATGTCTCCTCACCAAAAGGGGGCACGTATACCACGATCAAGTTTGAAAATTGCCTTCAAGTCAGTATCCAAATCTTTTGGGTGAATTCCGATGGAGAGCACATACCTTATGGGCCAATTAACTCTGAAGGATCATCCTTACAGTCCACTCATGTGGGTCATCCATGGGAAGTCCTCACTGAATATGTGGTTATATCATTTGTCATTTACTATGCAATGCTATGTGGGGGAATCACGAGCATCAAAACCCACCTTTTGAGGGGACAGAGCTGAATGAGTGAAGTTGGACAGTCAGATTTTTCCATAGCACGATGTGACTTTTTTGTATCCCGAGTCTTCAATATTTCAATATTTATGCCCTCATGCCTACTCCAGCTGTGTAGTACTTGGTGTAAGTATTACTGATAGTTCTGGGGCTTTCTTGAAGTCTTAGAAAGTGACCTCTAATCCATACTGGTGCTTGATGATAAAAACTTGATGTATTGGGTGCTTCACAGAATATCAAATATCCTGATAGGCAGAAGAAAGTTCTCAATAAACTCCAGCCTAAGCAGTTCACTCCCTGGGAACCACCGAGCCTTTGTTTACCAATAGACTTCCAATAAGAAGTGTTCAATAAACTCTAGCCTAAGTGATTCACTCCCTGGGAACCACCGAGCCTTTGCCTATCAATTGCCTAGTTATTCTCTACTCTACTTGGACTATTTATACTAATTTTCCAGTGCACAGACCACCAGATCACATGACTTTTTGTTCTTGACCTCCCAGCATTCCTGACCTAATTTGTGGTTCCATTTTCCATTTTGGTGATGCATGTTTCAGTGCCACCATTCCATTCATTTCTTCCTTCCTCCATTCAATGCATGTTTCAGTGCCACCATTCTATTCATTCCTTCCTTCCTCCATTCAATGCATGTGCCACCATTCCATACATCTCTTTTGACATTCCTCTATGCTTCTTTCCCTTTCCCCTTTCAGTCATATCAAATTGGACATCGTCAGATCAGATCTTGATCTAGATCATCACAATTTGATCTCATTTTGTCACCTCTGCCAGCTCCCATGCTTCCCCTCCCCATAACAGTGGTTGGACTATTGTTGAGTTGATAGCTTGAGCTGGTACTTGCCCTTTGTTCTGTACTGTCTGTGTATTTATTGTGGTGTTTTTGGAGATATAATTTGTTGAGACTGCTACCAGGAGGCTTACAGTTTTCAGCCTTATGATTAAATGTTTATTTTGATTTCTGGTGCATGTTGTGTCTCTGACTGCTGGTACAGCATTGTATCAGCTGTACTCAAGTGTTGGAAACTTATGTTGGCTGCAACAGGTTATGGGCCCCAGCCCACAGATTCTGCCACTGAAAATTGACATTGTTTCTGTTTAAAGTTCATCCTGACACTTACACAAGTACCGTCCAATATCATTGAAAAATAGATGATGCCACTAACGGCTCCCAATTACTAATGTCAAAATTTGGCTCCATTAAATATACCAAATGGGAAAAGTCTATGTATGGAAGACTTATGTCAGTTGGTGCTCGTATAGTTACCAGGGAAGAATTGCCCCTGCTTCTGGAGCCTAACAATCCCATGTCCTATGTGGCATGGAGTTCTTATCATCTCAGGAGTGACAGAGCAGCCAGGGAAATATATCAGTGGCTTGATGAGGACAACAAAATCCATGTAGATGCAGTTCAAGATAAACCCAAGAAAATGTGGGATAAACTCAAGAGCATCCACTCAAAGTCAGCCCCCAATGCTTGCTTCAACTCCTTAAGCAATCCTTTCAGCATTTGGAAAATAAATGACAAATCTTTGCCTGATCTCTGCACACAAGTTGAAGGAGCCATGCAATGTATCTGAATGCTTCGTCCCCTGCCACTTGTAGGATCAGATGGTGTCACTATGCAGGTCTATACTCTAGAAGTCCTCAATGACAAACTTTTGATCATGGCAATGCTGTGTGCTTTGCTGTGAGAAGAATACAGATCATTCATATTCTCTATATTAATGCTCAATAGTCTTACAAAAGATGCAGTACTCAAAGCTTTTCAAACTGAGGAAACACAGCAATGTGCAGCAGAAGAAGAAGCCACAGCTGCCACTGCCACATGAGCCATTACATGTTACCTTTGCTATGGAGCACACCAGGTTCAAGAATGCCCCAACCTGCAAACTGCACACACACAGCTTAAAAGGGACAATAACATGTTGAAATTGAAGAAGTCCTGGTGTCAGGGGATGACTCCTCATTTACTCCTCATTTCTTTCTTCTTTCACTCTTTATTCCTTCACTCTCCTTTCATTCATTTCCTTATTTCTTCCATCATTCTCTCATTTTGCTGCTTTTATTCTCTTAACACTATCTGTTAGTACTATTCTCAGCCTTTGAGGTGCTCTGGTTCTTTAGCTACCATTTAGACAAGTGTGGACCCTTCAGCACTGCTTCCAGACTGCTTATATAAGTTGGAATTTGCCTTTCTGACTTCTAAAGTCTGGAGTTTTCCTCCCTTGTTTGCACAGTTATTTGGTTAGTCAATTTTTCAGTTTTTAAGGTTTTGTTGTATTGTACAGTTGTTTCCCACACTTCAGAAGCCCCAGAAGCATCCAACCTGGAATAGGAAATCCCTAGACCTGTTCTCTTTGGATCTCCCTCTGCCAGGTGAGTAGTTATTATGATTTTGTCAGTACATATTCTAATACACTTTGGATCTCCCTCTGCCAGCTGTGTGACTGAGCCACAGCCTCTAGAGGTTGCCCTTACAGGTTCAGGGTTCCTTTGTTGTTTAGAATCAGTATGGCATTTAGATGTTCAGGAGGAATCACCATGCAATAGTTGAACACATTGCATTCTGCCTCAAATGACATCTTGGAGTAGATGTTGGGGCGTCAGGTGAGTGCATCAGGTTTAGCTCCAAGTCATCCTGGGCAGTACTGAATCATGAAGTTGTATTCTGAGAGGATCTCAGACCACCAGGCTTGCCATCAACTAAGTTGCTTGGTTGTGGTGAAGTATTGCAGGTTGTTGTGATCCGAGTAGACCTGAATCTGGTGCTGGGCCTCTTTGAGGTAGGCTTGCCATTGCTTGAAGGCCTTGGCAATTGTGAGGAGTTCTTTATTGTAGATGTTGTTGATCATGGACCAGGTGTAGAAGGCAACTGGCCAGGGTTCCCCACTATTGGGTCCCATTTGCAAGAGAATCTCAGCAATGGTGTAATCAGAGGTGTTGCATTCCAGGATGATCAGGAGGGTGGGGTCATAGTGCCGGAATACGGAGGTGACAGTAAAAGCCTTCTTGAGCAAGTTAAAGATGCTCTGGCACTTACTGTCCCAGTTCTATGCAATGTTTTTGCATGTGAGCCGGTTGAGAGGTTTTGTGATACCAGAGTAGTTGTCTATAAACCTCTGGTAGAAGTTAGCAAAACCTAGGAAGGACTGTACTTCCTTGATGTTCCAGGGCTGCGGCCAGTTGACAATGGCCTCAATCTTGTGGAAGTCCATGCAAACACCATTTGGAGACACTATAACACCAAGATACTTAACCTCTTCAGTGTGGAATGAGCACTTCTCAGATTTGGTGTGGAGGTTGTGCTCCTAGAGGCATTCAAGAACATGCTTCTGGTGATCCTCCTTTGAGTTGGAGTAAATGAGGATGTTGTTCAGGTAAACGATGATGAAGACATTGCTCATGTCATGGAAAATGTTATTTGTGAAGTATTGGAATGTGGTGGGGGAGTTAGTCATTCCAAAGAGCATTATGAGGTACTCAAACAGACCATACCATATACAGAATGTGGTCTTCCACTCATGTCCTGGGGCAATGCAGATGTTGTTGTAACTGGAGCAGAGATCAATTTTTGTATAAATCTTGGCACTGCAGAGTCAATCAACCAGATTGCCAATGAGCAGGAGCGGGTAGCAGTTCTTCTTGGTGATCTTATTAAGTCCTCAATAGTTGACACAAAGTCAGAGCAAGCCATCTTTCTTCTTGGCAAATAGAACCAGGGCTCTGGTGGCGGAGGCTGAGGGGCAGATGAATCCCTTTCTGAGCATTTTGTTGAGGTAGTCCTTGAGGGTGCATAGCTTGACTTACAACATGTTGTATATTTTGCCAGAGGGTGGGGAGGCCCCCTCCTTGAGGTCAATCATATGGTTGTAGGGGTGGTGAGGAGAAATCTCCTTGGCATCTCCTTTGGAGAACACATCAGCAAATTCATGGTACTTTGGGGGAACTACTTCTCATAAGATCTGCTCCTCAGTCTTTTTCTCTGGGAGGATAGCATCTGCTTATAAGTGTTCTTCCAAAAGAGAGGGCAAGGTGTGCAACTAAAATGTGGGGGTCCCTTCCTGCATGAAATGGGCAAAGGCAAAGGGGTGGCTCTGATGATCTTAATGTCAAGCACCTCCAGGTTGATTGGGAATGTCAGGCTGCAAGTCAGAACAGGAGGAGTGTATGTCTGAGAC
This sequence comes from Termitomyces eurrhizus, assembly GCA_003316525.1. Classification (NCBI taxonomy): domain Eukaryota; kingdom Fungi; phylum Basidiomycota; class Agaricomycetes; order Agaricales; family Lyophyllaceae; genus Termitomyces; species Termitomyces eurrhizus. The sequence continues at coordinate 16,676 of QFEW01001245.1, forward strand.
TGGGCCAGGTAATTTGGTCCCTTGTACCTGTTCTAAGAAATGCTGGGAGGTTGGTTGGGGGCCTTGTGGACTTGGGCAGGCATTGGGAGGGTGGTCAAAGGCATTGGCCTGGGGGGCATAGGCATAGGACTAGTCCTAGAATTTAGAGCTTTGGGCATCGGGTTGCTTCCAAGGGCCCAGAGATGGACAGTGGTCATTGAGTGATCTTTGGGTTCTGGGAACATTATGGTGAGTGTTCTCCAGTTGTTGTCAGGATTTGCATTCTAAAGTCCTAGCATGAGTGGGGTTGAATCATGAAGCCACATAACTAGGAAGTCTGATGTGAATTCAAAACTGTTGTCCAGGGTCATGTGTCCCAAGTAAGACCTCCTGATGGGGCCAGAAAAGAAGAGGGTACCATTGAGCCATTGCAAGTTGAGGGGTTGCTTAAGGGGGTCAGAGGGGAGGTTGAGGGTGTTGCTGACAAAGACTCTAGTGGCTCTGCTGTTGATGAGGGCTGATAGCAGTCCTGGGGTGCTGTCCAACCTGACATTAATGATAAAGAATCATGAGGAGCATGACTGGAGTCTGGAAAATGATGTGGTCCCATTTGAGGGGTCCTTTGAGGTTGAGTTGAGGCTTGGAGAATCAGGGATGTCAAAGAGAAGCTGCTGGTTGTCAATCATTGGTTCCAAATTCAGATGGAGGATGAGGTGTTCTGTTGTTGAAGGCAAGGCCTTCTGGTTTCAGATTGAACTCTGCTGCTGTTTTAAACAGGTTTAATATATCTGGGCTTGTCTCATTTTGGGGCGAGAGCTTAGTTTTCTACATCTGCAGGAAGAGTGATATTTTGATCCTACCATCCACATTTTCTCCAGACCTTGGGCAATCCAAAGAATATATGAAGTTCTCAGCAAGTACTTTAAAAAACAACTTATGATAACATATTAATTCAATTCAACTTGTTACTGCGCTTTTCTTTGAAAGTCTTCATTGTCATTTAAATCTGCCTCATTAGTCAATTTTATATGCTTTGGAGGTCAAAGTGGAAAATATTCATCAATATTAATATAATGCTTTTGAATTCCTTGAAATACTGCAGATTTAAAATTGCAAGATTGATTAGCTAGCTCATTTTCTAAATAACTGATAGTAAAAATAAGAAGTAATTTATCTAAATAAATTAATGGTGCATTCTTCCGTCTAATCTTGACAGTGCAAAAACTAATACTTGCTTCAATAAGTTGCTCAATGCAAAAAACTTCAGAATAAGCAATCTGCTTGTATATCTGCCTATAAAGACTGCTTTATTTTTCAAATAATCAATCAATAAAAGTAAACTTATCTGCTTCCATGGTTAGGAACTAGTTCATGAAAGACAATAATATTATCATCAGTATGAACATATCTACCAGTCTGAAATAGACTGTTAAGAATGCCATGACTCTGTCCTTTTGGTGTACAAATCCTTGTCTTTGGACAAATAACATATGCTCCTGGAAGAACTTGATAAGGTTTATATGCATTTATATCACCTTTGGCAAACGTTCCATTGAAATAAGAGAAAATAAGATCTAGTGCTGCTAAATCGTCATCAAAGTAATTGCAATTGTTTGGTGCAATAATAGTAACAAAGTAATTTAATGAATTGGATTCATTTTGGCAAACACTAAAGTATAGCTTGAATAAGTTAAAATAATAACAGCAATATGGCAACAAACCAATAATTGTTTGAAAGAGGAGGAAGCCTGAACTTCAGAATAAAGCCAGAGAAATCAAGCAAAACTTCAGAATCTGTTCCACAATAAATAAGACACTTAAAGCCACTAGTAACAGACTTGACTTCAAATGCTTCTTCAATGTTCCACATTATATCACAGTATGCAAGTTGGTGACAAAGGGAGGCACCTGCAAGTTGCAATTTGCAAATGAAGTTGCTTGATTGACTATAATAAATACAAAATATCATCAGAATAATGAGAAATTACAGGTGTATTTTGACTTTCCTGCATCTTTGCAATTCAAAATTTCAATCCTTTTATACATGGAAAGTTGCAACAGTGATTGCATTTTGATGGTTATTGTCACGACCCCTCCCCCCCGGAACCTCCCCGGGACATCCCTGGAGCCCCACCCGGGAACCCCTTCCGTCAATCCCATAGCGCACCCCGCCCCCACAGCCACCGACGCCACCATCACACGCATCAATGACCGCCATCAGCCAGCCCCCCGGGACCCCTGCATCACGGACCCCGGGATCAACCGCCATCAACGATCGGATCATGCGGCTTGCATCCGACCATCACGCATCACGCCCCATGCATCACGACTCCCTCCGCGCCAATTGATCGCGCGTCCCCACACGCGCGAT
>QFEW01001251.1:0-11908 GCA_003316525.1 Termitomyces eurrhizus
GGAACCTGCAATGCATGCCTGGCCTGTAAAAAATCAGTTAATAATTTTCGTAAATTGATTAAACCGCAATACACACCCATATTCGAGCTATGCATTACATACAAGTCAGTCAGCCAAAGATTCGTTCACAAGAAAGTATGATCTAACAAGATGCCAGACGCGGTCCATTCAATAGCTTGCTCTACATCTGCGTCATTAAAAATGATGGCGGGGCTTTTCCCGCCCAATTCAAGCGTGACGACCTTCAAATTTGATTCCGAGGAAGCCTTGAGAACTTTACGCCCCACAATAGTACTTCCCGTGAACGCGACCTTCTCAATGAGCGGATGTTCGATAATGGCTTGACCGACTGTGGGGCCATAACCGTTGATAATGTTCACTACTCCAAGGGGTAAGTCAGCTTCAATCACGAGGTCAGCGAAGCGCAATGCAGTGAGCGGCGTGATTTCAGATGGCTACAACGTGTCAGATAGAGATGACGGCGTTTATATGATGATCAGCTAAGCACACCTTGAGCACTATGGTATTACCAGTTGCTAGGGCCGGACCGAACTTGAATGCCAGCATTACCTGAAACAAAAATGTGAGGTCATTCAAATAAGCGACTATCTATCTTACCAAAGGGGCGTTCCAAGGGATAATCTGGCCCTGAGAAACGTTCAATCTACGTACGTCAGTACACACCCTCTACATACAACGACACCATATGGCTCGTGTCTTGTATAGGCAAATTTGTTTTCGTTGGTCTAAGCATAGACCATTAGGGTTGCCTTTCACATTGTGTCAGATACATTCACCTCAATAGTTTTCCCTTGCACTTTGTCGGCCCAACCAGCATAGTATCGGAATAAATCGACGCTAACTTGCACCTCTATCTTTGCGTTGGCATATGGCTTTCCTGTATCTCGATTTCTCAATCAAAGCAGGATTTCAAATACGTGATGACACTTGCCGACATTAAGACTCTCCAGAGCAGCGAACTCATTGGCATTCTTCTCCAGGAGGTCGGCAAGCTTATGCAAAAGTTTTCCGCGCGTTGTCCCCGAAACCCTGAGTCCCCACGAAGTTTTGTATGCCTTGGGGCCACATCAAAACACACGACGTTCATAACCATTATCATTCGTACCTTTTTGGCAAGGTCCACTGCGATGTCAACGTCCTTGGAAGAGCCTGCAGTGACCGCAGTTATGACCTTTCCCGTTGCTGTCGTGAGGTATATAAAGTTTGGCGATTGAAGACAATGTTAGAATGAGCTGCTCATACCGGGGTTTATAACGCTATTCATCATATGTAGTTTGACGTCAAGGAGTTTCATTTATCATGTCCATATGACTCACTCGATCATTGCAGGTTCAACTGGATCAACCCATTTCCCGCCAATAAACAGACTTTGAAGGACTTAGACAAGTAAAACAAGGAGGAATTGTTTGCTTACCCTGTATGGATCGTGGAAGGTCCTTTGTAGGCAGGTGTATTGAAGGTGTAGGTGAACATTCTGGGCATGTTGTCAGCGAGAGAAGAACTGATAACACAGCTTATTTGTACTCTTTGACATGTAAGCATGCAATACGCATTGGGTAACCATGATCACAGGCATGGGAGTCATTTCCATAAAAATGGTTTTCCGATTTATTTTGGAGCATTTTGAATATCATGTTTGTCAATGGCAGTGCCAAAAAGTTGATATTGAGTACCTAAGAATGCAGATAATAACTCTATTTATTCTCACCAACATTGAATTGTACTTTTCTTAGTGCTGCTTGAGTTTTGGCTAGCAGCCGAATAAGTTTTGTTACAATATTTTTCTCTATGGTCTTGACAAATACATTTCAATAAAATTTTTAAATCAATTCAATTATTTTTACCATGTTTTTATATTGTTTTGTAAAAGAACTGTTCTATGCATTCAGTTACTGAGTACAGGGAATGATCTTCTTTGACAAAACAATGTAAAAATACAGTAAGATTAATCCGGTTAATTTTAGAATTTTATTTGAATAATTCTGTCAAAACTAACTAAATTTTAACTAGTACTTGCACTGGGTGCAGTGAATGATATTCCTTGCAAAACAAGGTAAACACACTTTAAAAATAATCCAATTAATTTCAGAATTTTATATAAATATTTCTGGCAAAACTATAGAAAAAATATCTTAACTGAACTCAAAAGAATTAAAGAACAAATTGCTACCGGATGCTTGTTCTAATTTTTAGGTTCAAAAATGACTGATGTAGTCCTCTCCAATGCATTTGAGAGCATCAGACCAAGTACTATTCAAAATTTGGTTACAATATTTTTTCTATAGTTTTGACAGAAATATTTAAATTAAATTTTGAAATCAATTGAATTATTTTTACTGTATTTTTATATTGGTTTGCCAAAGAACACCATCGTCTGCATCCAGTGTTGGTCTGATTCTCTCAAATACATTGGAGAGGACTATATCAGTCATTCTTGAACTTAAGAATCAGAGCAAGCATTCTGTGGCAATTTGTTTTCTAATTTTTTTGAGTTCAGTTAAAATATTCTGTTTATAATTTTGCCAGAAATATTCAAATAAAATTCTGAAATTAATCAGATTATTTTTACAGTGTTTTGACATTGTTTTGCCAAGGAATATCATTCTCTGCACCTAGTGAGTATTAAACATATCTTCAACTATCACTAGATGCAGGAAATGATGTTCTTCAGCAAAACAATGTAAAAACAAGGTAAAAATAATCCAATTAATTTCAGAATTTTATTTGAATATTTATGAGAGCTTACTGTTCACACTTCTAAAATGTGACCAATCTGGTCTATTGAAACTATATAGTCTGAACAAGAAAAATAAGCTATTTATAAAGCAGCTGAGTAGCTAACTATATATTTGAAATAATGTATATTTATCTAAGTTTACTAACTACAAAGCTATATGGCCTATGGCTACTTAATACACTACACACATCTCAATCTGACCAAATTACAGTCTTGAATTTTTATGATAGTCAGACCATTGACAAGTCTAAAATAGGAGCAGTAGAAAAGTCTCTGACTGTATGAAATAGATTGGCTATAGCATTGTCTATGTTATAATTGAGAAATTCATCCTTGGCAATAGGCTTGTAAATTGTGTCTGAAGGTCTCGCTTGAAGCAGAGAGTCTGAGTAGTCCTATAGAGAAGACATTATAAGAGTTGGGTCAATATATTGACCTGTCATTGGCTCATTGTTATTGAAATGAGCCATGTTGTTAAATGCATATATAAATGAGGAGGATATCATTGAGATACACACATACAACATCTTCTATTATGAGATCTTAGAAGATGTTGTTCATCATAGTCTAAAAAGTGGCTGTAAGAGCGACCTCTAGAGGCTGTGGCTTAGTCACAGCTGGCAGAGGGAGATTCAAAGTGTATTAGAGTATATACTGACAATATTATAATAACTACTCACCTGGCAGAGGGAGATCCAAAGAGAACAAGTCTAGAGATTACCTATGCCAGGTTGGACACTTCTGGGGCTTCTGAAGCATAGGAAACAGCTGTACAGTATAACAAAACCTTAAAAACATGAAAATTGACTAACCAAACAACTGTGCAAACAAGGGAGAAAAACTCCGGACTTTAGAAGTCAGAAAGGCAAGCTCCAGCTTATATAAGCAGTCTGGAGTGGTGCTGAAGGGCCCACACTTGTCTGAGTGATAGTAAAAGAACCAGAGCACCTCAAAGGTTGAGAATAGTACTAACAGATAGTATTGAGAAAGTAGTAACAGCAAAATGAGAGAATGATAGAAGAAATAAGGAAGTGAATGAAAGAAGAGTGAAAAAATAAAGAATGAAAGAAGAAAGGAATGAAGAGTCAGTCCCCTAATAGTGGCTGGGCTATTAGTGAGGCTAAAAAACATCACCAAGGCTCAAAGAGTCTATGATTTGTTCAGAATGCTGCCTTCCACTTGTTGTCTTCCTTGATGTGCATATTGTTGTAGCCCTAGTAGATGTTTAACTTGGTAAAGTAGCATGCACCTTAAAGGTTGTTGACAAGCTTAGAAATGAGTGGTAAGGAGTAGCAACTCTTTATAGTCAGTCACATTTAAAACTCAATAGTTTTGAACCAGATATAGAAATTAATCTTTCTTCTTAATAAAAAAAAATTAGAGAGGCCATTGAGGACTTTGAGAGGCAGATGCAACCAGCATCTGAATTTTTCTGCAAGAAGGCATTGAGCTCTCTGTTTTCTAAGAAAAAGAGGATAAACCTTGTAGCTAAAGAGAATAGCATTGAATGTGAGCTCAATAGCATAGTCCCACTGCTTATACTTTGGCAAAGAGTTGAATAAAGCCTTAGAGAAAAACATCCTCAAAGTCTGCAGATGATAAAGAACTGCATCTCAAAACAATTTAAGAGCAGAGTTAGCAGCAAATGCCTGAGCTAGTCACTGGGAAGTAGTTTGGCTAGCTATCTCTGCCATAGTTAGAGGAGGTTGTAATGTAATTGCATAAATCCTATCATCTGTCTCAATAGCCTTGTCTGGAGACTCTGGATCAGGAGTATTAGAAATGCAGATCTAAGTAGACCAAATGTAAGTATAAATCCTCAGTCTTATATAAATAACTATTATTTCAGGATCAGGAGTATTAGAAATGCAGACCTAAGTAGACCAAATGTAAGTATAAATCCTCAGTTTTATATAAATAACTATTATTTCACTGTATCTAAGTAGACTGAATGTAAGTATAGATCTACTTGTCTAGTAAGTATTATATCATAAATAAATAATGTTAGTTGCTTACCCTCAGTTTCATATAAATGACTGAGGATGTTATTTGTATAGTACTAGTTATATATACATGTGTCCGTAGACAATGGTCATTGTCAGTCTAAAGCAATTGGTGGCCAGGGCCAGGCATATTATGTGATAATGTGATATCAGATGTGATATTGAGGAGTGTGATATGATGAATGTTGATCTTCAATACTCCTCCTCGCCACAAATACTCCTCATATATGATTGTAGCATTATGCTAGGCCAAGATAGAGGCAAAGGTATTGGAAGGCAGAAGTCAATAGGGCTTTGGTAAATATATCTGTAGTGTTGTCTTTGGATGACATGTGATGAAGTACAAGTTCATTTGACTGAGCACATTCTCGAAAGAAGTAATACTTTATATCAACATGTTTTACTCTAGCATGTAGTAGTGGGTCCTCTGATAATGCTATAGCTGAATTGTTATCACAATATATACATGTCAGTTGATGGGTGAAGTCATGGCTGATGTCCTTGAGTAATGCTCTAAGCTATATGCACTCCTGTGCACACTCAAATGCTGCTATATATTCAGCTTTGCAGGAGGATGCAGCCACTGTCCTCTGTGTCAGGGGACTAGTCTCCGGACCACGTCCAAATCTATTCTGAGCTTAGTCCAATGATACACCTATTCCTAGCAGATCCGACCGGCTGCTCGGCCCACCCTTTTCCCTTCCGTCTCTTAGTAGTCAGCCTTGATGAGTCATATGCATGGACCTTACTCAGCATCAATTATTGTTAGTCATACTTCATTACATACCGGGGCCTACTTAGTAAACAGTATTAGTAATAGCACATGGTGGGGCATGTAAAGATGGCAAGATAGAAGATGAATCCCCACAAAATCATCCTGTTGTTTACTATTTGATTCCATATTCTGCCTGCTTGCTTCATATCATAGAGCCTTTTTACTAATATCCACACCCAGTTCTCCTTCCATTCCTCTTTGAAACCTTTAGGTTGTCACCTGTATTGAGTCTTGTCATCTGAAAGAATGTCATACAGGAAAGCTGTTTTCACGTTGATTTGCATAATGTCCCAGTTTTTTGTCACCATGAGATTCAGCAAGATATGCCATGGTTCTATGTGTGCTATTAGTGAGGTTGTCAGAGGACTCTTCATTTCTTTCTTTTCTCACTCCTTATCTCTTCACTCTCCCTTCATTCATTCTCTTATTTCTTCTGACATTATTTCATTTTACTGTTTCTATTCTTTCAACACTATCTGTTAGTACTACTCTCAGCCCTTGAGATGCTTTGGTTCTTTAGCCACCATTCAGATAAGTGTGGGCCCCTCAGCACCGCTTCCAGACTGCTTATATAAGTCAGAGTTTTCCAGAGTTTGCTCCTTATTTGTGCAATTGTTTGTGTAGGCAATTTTTGAGTTTTTAAGGTTTTGTTGTACTGTACAGTTGTTTTCCATGCTTCAGAGGCCCCAGAAGCGTCCAACCTGGCATAGGAAATCCCTAGACCTATTCTCTTTGGATCTCCCTCTGCCAGGTGAGTAGCTACCTTGATATTGTCAGTATATTTTTTAATACACTTTGGATCTCTCTCTGCCACCTGTGTGACTGAGCCACAGCCACCAGAGGTCGCCCTTACAAAGGTAGTTTTGGTATAATCACGTCCTTGAATCTGCTCATACCCCCAAAATACAAGTCTCACTTTGAATCAAACAGTGTTCTCATTCTCATCATATTTGATCTTGAATACTGGCCTTCCAGATCTAACCTTTTGCCTTGCAGAGACTGCTGACCATGGAACAAGCTGGTAAACACCCATCTTTTGCAAAGATTTGAGCTTGTCTCTATAGGCTGCCTCCCATTTTGCTGAATCACCAGAGCTTTTGGCTTCCTGCCATGTTCAAGATTTGTCACTGATCTCTGATATGTGCCTACTGTTGATAGTGTTGATGTCAGTAAGCAATTGATTGAGGTCCTTGACAGAGGCAACATTGGCAAGATCTGGTATGATCAGGCTGGAATCCCACCTCCATGGATCCACTATTGTTTATCTCTGCTTTCTAATTTGTTGTTCTTGCACTGGCTGACTCATTTAACATGTTGTCTTGCCTTTTGCTCCTACAACTAGCTTGGGCTGCTTTTGTGCATTGATGGATTATTGTACTGCTTGTTGTACATGCAATGTCACATTATTGGTGACTGCTCTGGCTGTTGGAATTGGATTGCAGCTGGATTGGCATAATTGAAGGAGTGAGAGTTGTTCCTGGTTGCTCTGTAGGTAGATATTACTAGGAGTTCTGTGATTGAATTTGAATGTTGTTGTCATAGAGCACTATGCTTGTCTCCACAGGTGGCTGAGTCAAATTTGGGGGTTCATTTGGCATGGGTGTAGATGTTCAAGAGTTGTAGTCATGGCTCTCAGAGAACTTCACATGGTAAGTTTCATATATCTTGCCATTGCTTTGCTTATAGCATCAATAAGCTTTAGAGTTCTGGCTGTAACCAATTAGGATACATTCAATAAAGCGTGTGTAGATTTTTTGTAACACTTACACTTCCAGAGGATTGAACCAACAACCTCAGGAAAACTGGAACTAGCAGGGCTTGAACCTGCATCACATGTTACCATTACACTATAGTCCTGTGTTACTACTTGCTTTTTCTTGTCAACTAGTACCATTCTAGCTCTAGTCAATAGGGGCTTAAGCATAATCCCAGGCTTTAACTAAGGTGTATTGACACATCCTTATATTTTTGAATTGTGTGAGCTTAGTATCAGCACAAATGCCTTGCATCCAATTTTGCAGATGTAAAAGTAGTTTGGCCTGCAACTGGTCCATGCTTTGTGAGGTGTGATGCCTTGAGTAGATTTAATGAGGGTTTTCTTATAGAGGTGTGATGCAGTAAGATAAAATTCATCCCACATATTTGGTGGGCATCCTGTCACAATTTGCATTGCTCATGTCTTGCCCATTAACATTCGATGTATCTGCTCTACCTATCTGATGTGTGTAGAGGTATATAGCACTTCAAGTTGTTGTTCAGACCCTTGAGACATCAGCCATGCTTCCATTTCATGCCCAGTGAGTTCACCATTGTGTCTAGTCTGATACACCCCAAGTTTGCCTTGGATCTTGTTCTCTCTTGCAATCTGCCAAGATTTAAGGTGCTGCAGTGCATTGCCCTTCCACCTCAGTAGGATGGACCAGTGCTCACTTGTGTAATCATCAACCAAGTATAAATATCCATTACATGACATGACAGCTTGTAGTCCAGTCAGGTCTACCCACACTATCTCTAGTTTACATGTTGCTTTCTGCCCCTCCTCCCACACCCTTGGCACAGCATTTTGGGTCTGTTTACTGATTATGCATAAGTCACACTTGGGTAGCTTGGAAGCAAAGGTAGAGGGCATATCTGGAACTAGTCCAGCTTTTGCTATTTCTATAACTGTCTGGTAACTAGCATGCCCAAGACAGCAATGCCAAGTTTTGAGGTCAGTTGTGCACTGGGATATGAAGGTGTGGTATTTGGTGAGTACATTGTCTAGTTGGAGAGAGTAGAGTTGCTGATTTAAAATGAGGGGACCTTGAGCTACAAGTGCACAGGCGGATCAGTTGATGATTTTTATGGATGTGTTATCAAAAATAGAGTTTAGATTTGATCTTGCTGCGAGCATGCTAACAGATATAAGCCTGACCATGGCATTGGGAATGTAGAGTGCATCCTCTAATACAATGTCTGCTCCTTTCGCAATATGGAGGTGGATATTGCCTACTCTCATTGCAGTGATAGAAGATCCACCCAGGCCTTTAACAATTCTGGGTGGAATTGGTAATAATGAGGAGAAGTCACTTTGGCATGAAGAGATGTGCACAGTGGCATCTGAGTCAATTAAAAATGGTATGTTTTTTATAAATGCAGCTGGATAATGCTTATGTTGTGACATAGGAGCAATGTCTGCTGCCAGGATTCTGTCTTCAATCTTTGTTGTGCAGTCTTTCTAGTCTACGTTGGTATTGATGTCATTGATAGCTATAAACCCAGTATATTCCCATGTCTCTATGCTATGTTTAGGCATGATGACTTTTGCAAGTGCCGCTGTCTCTGAAGGATTTGGGAGCTGGCCTAGCTGTGTTTGGTTGACATACCATAGCTTGCCATCTAATCCTATTACAGCTACAAAGGTTTTCTTTGGAGTCAACATGATCATCTTTGTCTTTGCTTTGTCCTTTGATGCTTTCTATGCAGCCTGAGCATTGGCAACAGACTTTCTAGCCATACCACCTCCCTTCTGTACACAGAATAACTTGGTGTGTCTATGGCACAGATGCTTGAGTGCATGACAGTTCTTGCAACATGTGGCACCAGGACCATAGTTGTGTCCTGGTAGATTGGTGTTATGAGATGTACTACCCTCTCTTGTGCTCAGAGCTGTGACGTGGTTGGACTTTGCCTTCACATTGAGAATGTTTTGGGTGTTTTCCATGAGGAGGCAAATAGCTGTGGGGTTGCATGGAGAGCCTTTTATGCTGTTACTAATAAGCGTAGATATGGAGTTCTGGAGAGTGTCAAATAAGAGGTCATTGAGACTGTTCAGGAGGGCAATGCAGGTAAACAAATCTCTGTCAACCTGTCCAATGTCAAAAGCATGCTTGACAATGTCCACAATACAGCTAGCAGTGATGGACAGAGGTTCAGAGTGAGAGCAGTATGTTGACAATGCTTTTTGCAGGAGTGCAATCTGCTTAATGGGGCCCTCTTGATATGCACACATTTTGAGGTTGGTAAAGCAGTGTGCTGCCTCCTTATCCATCACAAGGTCTTGGTGTTCTGCATCATTGAGAGCGGATTTAATAAAGATAATTGCCAAACAATTATTCAATTCCCAGTTGGTGCTGGCATGAGGCTTGGTATTGCTACTCGGATGCAGGAGGATGTCATCAAAAACATAGGCATAGAGCCTGTTGAGAATCAATGTGTCTTTGAGGTTGTCAGTCCACTGAGAAAAGTTACTGTCAGCGCATTTATACTTTACACCTTCCCATCTGTGGCAAATAATGCACTCAGAAATAGATGGGTTTGTGGCATCTGTAGCCAATACAGATGATGGAGAGGGAAACACTGGAGCTATTGTGGAGGGTATGAGGTTGCTGAGGTGGCAAGAGCCTAAGTAGCAAAGATAAAAGACAAAGAGACTAGATATGTGACACTACATGTGATAGAGCTTGGCACAGGTGCCTGATAGTGGTCCTGAAGGTCTGGTTTCTATTGTTCAAACTTTTTTTAGAAGATGTTTTAAACAATGCCCATAACCTGTTAGAAATGCAGACCTAAGTAGACTGAATGTAAGTATAGATCTACTTGTCTAGTAAGTATTGTATTATAAATAAATAATGTTGGTTGCTCACCCTCAGTCTTGTATAAATGATTGAGGGTGTTATTCATATGGTACTGGTTATATATATGTGCTGATATGACACTGTACCAGCAGTCAGGGACACAACATGCACCAGAAGTCAAAATAAACATTTAATCATAAGGCTGAAAACTGTAAGCCTTCTGGTAGCAGTCTCAACAAATTATATCTTCAAAAACACCCCAATAAATACACAGAGAAGTACAGAACAACAGACAGAGACCAGCTCAAACTATCAGCTCAACAATAGTCAGACCACTGTAATGGGGAGGAGAAGCATAGGAGCTGGCAGAAGTGACAAAATTGAATCAAATTGTGGTGATCTGGATCAAAGATCAGATCTGACAATAACACAACTGAAAGGGAAAAGAAGAGAAGCATGGAATGCAGGAAAGTGCTAAAAGGGAAAAGAAAGATCTATAAATGGGATTGTGCTAAATGGAGCTCAAGCAAATGGAGAAGTGGCAATCAGAGACATCTGGAAGAATGATGGAACAAGAAGTTGAATGATGGAACTGGTGGCACTGAAACAGGCCTCTCAAAAGGGAAATTGAACTATCAAATATGTTCTGGAGGTTGGGGATTTTACCACAAAAGAGTCATGTGTAGATAGTGGTCTGTGCACCAAAAAAACAGTATAAATAGCCCAAGTTTAGTAGAGAATAGACAGACAATTGATAGACAAAGGCTTGGTGATTCTCAGTGAGTGAATTGCTCAGGCTGGAGTTTTTGAAGAACCCTCTGCTTTCTAGAATATTATAGAAAGCATCAACAATCACAATATATCAATTTCATCATCAAGTCAGTGTGAATTAAAAGTTGTACTCTACACCAGCAAGCCCCAGAACTATCAGTAATACTTACACCAAGTACTACAGTGCATCTGTAGACAATGGTCATTATCAGTTTAAAGCGATTGGTGGCCAGGGCCAGGCACATTATGTGATAATGTATATCAGATGTGATATTGAGGAGTGTGATGTGGTGAATGTTGATCTCCAACAAGGAGCACACTTAAATTCATCCTCACATTCATCTTCTATCTGAACTTCACTCACCACATCTCAAGCATCCTCATAAAAGGCCTTTTTACAAAGAAACACCAAGGAGGGAGGATCCAATGGATCAAGGTCTGCAAAAAGAAGATATCCAACTTGGCAAGCTCATATAGTGGTGCACTTATAGACTGATGCTCTATGCTCCTCTCTAACTTTTTTGGCACATGTAGAATACTGTCAAGGGCAGTGGCTTATAGTCACCTTATCTTTAGTTTAGTCAATCTCAGGATTGTAGTCGTGTAGCCAGGAGAATCCAAGTATCATGTCCTGCTCACATAGAGACATCACAACGGTACATGTCATACGTTGTACGGGAGCTCGCTTTGTGCCGTACCATACATGTCCAGCAGAGTCCACTACACTGGAGTGGAGCAGTTCCCACAGTGCCGTAGAATACAGAGCCACGGACGTGTCACAATGTGCTGTATGCCATGGTCCAGTGGATCAATAAAAGGCGGGCACACACATGCACACGCAGGCCCGGCGGATGCCAGTGGACACTAGCAGACGTTAATGTGCATCAGCAGCTGCTGGCAGGCATCAGCCCACGAGTGAAAACCCCCTCCATTGGCGGACTTCATGGCATGAATAAACCCTCCTCGAGGTTCCCCACTTCCCTCCCCTCTCCATTCCTCCCTGCAATAACTCGAGGCTGCGCGTCTCCCCTTTTCTCCTTTTCCC
>QFEW01001254.1:0-10260 GCA_003316525.1 Termitomyces eurrhizus
CGACGGTCCCGGTTCAGTGGCAGCATTGGCCACATATTCCAAATGCCGTTCCGTGGGTGCAGTCCGGAATGGGGTGCTATGCGCAAACGCGCTGCCTTGTACCATTTCCGAATACTGGGTAACGTCCGGTTGACCCTCAGAGGGAGCTGAAGAGCTCTCAGGCAATACCGGATACATCAGTGAAGGCATTTGGCTCGCTGGCAGCGACACTCCTGAGACCGTGGATCTATCTCCTGGTTTTCCACCAGGTCGTACAATGGACATCATCCGTGATACGGATAGCCCACCAGGCATTCCATAGCTCGCGCTGACATCACGAGGGGTCTTTTTGTTCCGCTTTGGCGGAGGTTGGTATGCTGACGCAGATTGCGTCTTCCCAGCCTGAAGCACAGGTAAGTCACCTGCGTCTGCAGCTGGGAACGGAGGATCCGGATCAAGAGAGCCAGTCATGGAAGCACGTTTTCAGCGTGATGCCAACAGAGAATCGAGAGGTTTTGATGAGAGTTGCCTAGTCGGTAACAAGCCTAGAGTCTAAAGCCGATAGCAGAAGATTTTAAAAAAATGTAACTGGAGTTACGGGTTAGAACTATCTTGTGTGTATCACACAAGTGCTAAATCAGACCGCAGTATCGGATTGACTAGTACTTAGAGTGAAAACAAGATGTTATCTTATGTAATACTCTACTAATTGATTATAGCGTCGTTGACGCTGATGATAATACGGATGACTCCGTTACAGGAATACAAGTCCTTTGCAGCCTGATTTGGCACAGTTTGTCGTGGAACATGATCGTCCTCTTGAGGCATGTCAATGCACTCTGATCTAGGAAGCATGTCATCAGATGGGGATTTGGTGTCAGCAAGAGGTTCACAGGTGTCCATAGGATCATTGTGGGATGCAACAGGTGCTGGAAGAGGATAAGTGAGGCCAGAGCCAGCTGCTTGCCTCTTGAGAAGATCGATCTTGGCTTTCAGCCTCGAAATTTCCTCTTCTCTGCCCATATATTCAACATAAGTTCTAGATTTATACTTCTTATGACGTTTTATTGGGCTAGTAAAATGATTACCCAGGCTGCTAGTCACAATCTGTTGAGCGCGTGTTGGTTGCTTGGGTGGGGTCATCGTCGTAGATAGTGCTGAAGAAAATCCAAGTCAATGATTACTAAGCTTTTTGGGTGGAGCGGAGGTTGGAGAGGAAGTTGAGAGGTACAGAGGAGGAGGTTGATGTTACGATCTGCAGGAGCAAGCACCAAGAGCGCTTGGACCGGATGAAAAGACGGACAAAGGGGTCTTTGGCCTGGGGCCAAAGAGCAGAGAACAAAGAGCGCAGATACTATATAACATGGACTCGTACCCTACTACCCTCAGTCGATTATACACAGGACTGAGGGTGTGTACGCTTTATTATATCAGATTCGACCAATTTAATTACAATAGACTAGATTGTCTGTATACTTATAGGTATGGACAACAAATATACAGTCGATTATACACAGGACTGAGGATTGTCTGTATACTTATAGGATATAACTTCTAACAGGTTATGGGCTGTTGCTGCACTGCTCATTAGAAGTATATCAATACCTGCGAGCTCTCTGCGGTGCTCACCTCATTGCTTATCTGCCAGGCTGATAACCCAAATCTTGATCTTATCTACGTGATCTAGTCTCCCTTGTTCTTTTTGTCCTTGCAATACCACAAGGAAAAATATCTCCGACCATCAAAGAAACACCTCCTGACAAGCCCCCTACCTCCAGTGCCACTAGGATTGCTGAGA
Source organism: Termitomyces eurrhizus (assembly GCA_003316525.1). Classification (NCBI taxonomy): domain Eukaryota; kingdom Fungi; phylum Basidiomycota; class Agaricomycetes; order Agaricales; family Lyophyllaceae; genus Termitomyces; species Termitomyces eurrhizus. Next base: position 1,778 of record QFEW01001254.1, read on the forward strand.
TGAGGTTAGTCGACAACTTGAGTAACCCCACAGTCCTACCTGTAGGAAAAATTACATCCTCTTGGACTGGACACATCTTAGATAAGGACGATGGGAAATATACAGAGTGGGCGTACACAATGAAACTGAAACTGCCAATGGTCCAACTCTGGGACTATGTGTTCAACCCTCCCACCTCTCCTCATCCGACGTATGAACCACGGGCATACCGAGCCTGGACCTCCAACAAACGCCTTACCTGCTCGTTCATCAAACGGGCAATATTTCCATCAGAACAGAAGTTGTGTGAAGACATGGGTGACCCTGTTACTCTGTGGGCTTACTTGAAGGAGAGACATGGTGGCACAGTCCCCGTGTGGCAGGTCCGACTTCTCCAAGAGGCACTTACTATGAAATGCTCTTTATCCGAGCCACTTACTAAGACAGTTGACTCAATTTTCGACAAGATAGACAGGGCATTCAAAGCTGGGAAGGTTACCAAGGAACAGTCAGGAACAGACCTACCCACGTCTACACCGGTCACACTGCCCCATGGTGTATCCTGGAAGGTGGTGCTATGGAAGGAAAAACCCTGGAGGAGTCCAGGAAAGCCTGCCTGGCATTCTACGAAAAGAAGGACAAAGACAAGAAGAAGGTATCCAAAGTGACCTTTACGCCATCTGGGGGGAACGCATTCACTCTGGAAGGGGACTCGGACACAATTGTGGCGTATCTAGCTTCCCAGGCCGGAAAAACAATGGCTGGTAAACCTGAGTTTGCCGGACTAGCATCAGATAAGTTACCAGGTTCTGGACACCTGAGCAATATGGAGACGCTTGAGATTGATGTGTGGATTGCACTTGAGGAGGAGAACTTATCCACAGACTCTCGCAATCCAGAAATCCTTTCCTGTGACGATGCACAGATGCGTCCATTCTTTCTAGACTCCAGGGCAACCATCCATATTTCACCGAATGCCTCAGACTTCACCACACTAACACACATTCACGATCGCCCCATCAAAGGCGTAGGAGGCACTACCATATCGGCAACTGGCATTGGAACTATCCATATAGATACCAACAATGGGACCCACCTTGAACTCAAGGACGCATTATACGTTCCAAAGTCGACGGTCCAACTCTTGTCCATCAGTAAACTCGCTAGCCAACTCAACGTATCGACAACATTCAACAGAACAGAAGCCACTCTGATTACTCCTGACGGAAAGACTGTAGCCACAGGCACAATGATCCCAGGTCAAAACCTATATGCGCTCAACCTATCCAATAACCAGGCACTCACTGTGCATGCTCCACCTGACATATACTCCTGGCACCTCCGCCTAGGCCACACAAACTTCCAATCCATTATGGAAATGGCTCGTGCCGGCATGATCCAAGGTATGCCCTCATCCTTCCCCACAAAACCTCCCAAATGTAACCACTGTATCCTCGGCAAACAGGCCAGGACACCGGTACCAAAATTAAGGGAGGAAGGGAAAGGGCACAGAGCTACCAGGAGGCTGGAAAAGATCTGGGTGGACTTGGCTGGTCAGATAGCAGTCACGTCGAGGACAGAGAATAATTACGTTATGAACATTGTTGACAACTACACCAATAAACCTTGGTCCATCCCATTGAAATCGAAAGACAATGGCTTTGATGAACTAAAGGCTTGGATACTTGCTCGCGAGAATGAGACAGGCCTGCAGCTAGTTATGCTCAGAACAGGACGAGACAGCGAGTTCAATGGGGAACACCATAAACAATGGTACAAAGAGAAAAGTATCACGCTAGAAACTGGTGCTCCATATACATCTGCACACATGGGCAGAGTAGAACGGATGCACAGGACACTAATGGGGAAAGCACGCATGATGAGACTGGCAGCAAAATGCCCACCCTTCTTGTGGGACGAGTTCTACCTGACAGCAGCACACCTCCACAGAAAGACTAAGACATCCGCAGTACAAAATATAACACCCAACAAACTGTGGTATGGACGATGTCCAGACTACTCGTATATCAAGGAGATAGGGTGTAAGGTCTTTGTCTTAATCTTGAACAGACACAACCCGAAGATATATGAACGGTCAATCGAATGCGTGCTCATTGGACACGATCGCAATTCCAAGGCCTACAGATGCTATGATCGCGCAACATCTAAGGTCTACAGTTCTTATCATGTCCACTTCATTGAAAGTCACCACGACGTACCTACGCAGTCCAAAATTGAACACCTAGCAGACGTTATCCCAAACTCCATTAACTCCATTGCTGAACGTGCCAGGAACTCTCCAATCCCCAACAACCAGCAAGACGACAATAATACGAGTCCCGCCATATCTGGACAGCTCCCCACCAATCCGCAACCTGTCAAAATTGCCACTAAACTGCCCATCAACATACCTGAGCCAGCACCACCAACCCGTCAATCCCAACGCACCACAGTTCCCATAGAAAGAGCAGACCAGGGAGATCAAAGAGAGACCCGCACTGAAAAGGCTGTCAAGGAGTCAAAGGAGGCAGCAATGCGTGTGAGAGAAGGGAAGCTTGAGCAAAAAAAGGCCATCGAAGAACTCAGGCGAGTCCAGACTGATGACATCAGAGAACCTGATTCCAATCTAGATCAGGCGCTGGCGGCGCTTAACACGATTGGAGATCACCCTGAGTTTGACCCGGAAGCTGACCTTGAAACCCTGAAATCTTGGGAAGAGGCCCAAAACTCTCCAGACAGGCAGAAATGGAGGACTTCATATCAGGAGAAAATCGATTCTCTGAGAGAGATGGGGGTCTGGAAGCTCATACCAAGAGAAGATGTGCCTGAGGGACACCGTGTACTAAAAGGGAAACCCGTATTCACAATCAAGCGAGATGAGAACGGAAAGATCACACGCTTCAAAACTCGTCATGTCATTCAAGGGTTCAACCAAGTCTATGGTAGGGACTACACTAAAACTACATCTCCTACAGCACGTGCAGAATCTTGGAGAATTCTTCTCCACCTGGCAGCCACTCTCGGATAGAACATGGTACAGGTTGACGTAAAGACGGCATTCCTAAACGGAATCCTTCCAGAGGACAAAACCGTATTCATGGAACAACCGAGGGGTTTCAAAGAGACAGGTAAAGAGGGCTGGGTATGCAAGCTGGTGAAAGGCTTGTACGGAATGAAGCAAGCTGGGAGAATATGGAACAAAACAATGGATGGGGACACATGCAGAAATGGGGATTCACACATCTTGAATGTGAGGCATGCATCTATTACTGAAAGACTGACATCGGTGTTGTCATTGCGGGAGTGCATGTCAACGACTTCCTCTTGATAGCTAGCTCGGAGGCTGCAAATGATCACTTCAAGGCACAAATGGCCAGCACATGGACTATCGCCGACTTGGGTGCACCCAGACACATCCTAGGGATTGCCATTGAGTGAAACAAGGACGATCGAACAGTACACCTATCCCAAACTGTATTGATTGACCGCCTAATTCAGCTCTTCGGCCAAACCAAGGCCACACCCGTATTGACCCCAATGGAACCTGGTACCAAGCTCCAACGAGCAGACCTGTCGACCCTCACCCAGATCGAGCGTGAAAAGATTGCCTGGATTCCATATAGAAAATTGGTAGGAGGACTACTCTGGCTAGCCATATCGACACGTCCCGATATTCAATATGCGGTCCAGCAATTATCGCAGTATCTCGACTGCTACACACAAACACACTGGCATGCAGCGATCCGCACATTACGATACCTCAAAGGCACACGGACCCTGGATCTGGGCTTGGGGGGGAAACAACCAGTGAAACTGGTAGGATTCACCGACTCCGATTGGGCTAACTGCCTTGATACCAGGAGGAGCATAGGAGGATACATATGGTCTCTCAGCTCAGGATCAATCTCATGGTCCACACGCAAACAGCATATGGTCGCAGCATCATCATGCAAAGCCGAATATATGGCGGCATTTGAAGCTTCTCAAGAATGTATATGGCTGCGGGCAATCATGGCGGTGATAGGACATGCACCCAAAGGGCCGACGACCCTCTTATGTGACAAGAGCTCAGCTATCAACCTTTCAGAAGACCCAATGCTCCATCAAAGGGTAAAACACGTCGACATCAAATACCACTTCTTGCAAGAACATGTGGCATCAAAAGAAATCATGATACGATACATTAACATGAAGGAAAATGTCACCGACCTATTTACCAAAGCCCTGCCCACACCGCAATTTACAAAGCTACGAACCATCCTGGGGATCTGCCAGTCTTCCATACGAGGAGAAGGCTCTCGGTGAGGAGGAGTGTTACGATCTGCAGGAGCGAGCACCAAGAGCGCTTGGACCAGATGAAAGGACGGACAAAGGGGTCTTTGGCCTGGGGCCAAAGAGCAGAGAACAAAGAGCACAGATACTATATAACACGGACTCGTACCCTACCACCCTCAGTCGATTATACACAGGACTGAGGGTGAGTACGCTTTATTATATCAGATCTGACCAATTTAATTACAATAGACTAGATTGTCTGTATACTTATAGGTACGGACAACAAATATACAGTCGTTTATACACAGGACTGAGGATTGTCTGTATACTTATAGGATATAACTTCTAACAGTTGAGAGGTACAGAGGTATGAGGGCATGAAGGTATGAAGGGAGAACGTGAAGAGGTTGGGCGGTAGATCGGAAATCTTGGAGGTTCTATTTTTGTAAAAAGAAGCAGAACCGTCCAACCTCCCGCCATCTTAGGGTACTTTTGAGAGCACAAATAACCCCCCTAAGATGCCATCAAGAAGCAGGAAGTGTCCTGCCTTAGGTGCACAATTTCATGCATTATCAACATCTCAACCACTTCTTGTCAATCGTTTTGATCTCATTCCTTCATCCACCTTTCTTTACATGCTCTGTGATAAACCAACTGGAACTGATGCTTGCTGGAAGATTTCAGCAACCGATTGGTCATTCTTCAAGCAACTCAAAGCCAGTAAAGAAAAAATCATCGTGGCTGTTGTAGCATTGCGCAGCAGCCAAGATTAATATGACTATTCTGCAGCTATATCTTGTGGTCCTAGTGGATATCTTACTTTTTTTTTGCATGCCTGAAGGGTGCGGAGACAATTTTTTGCATTGTCAATTAAAAAAAAATACATTTTTTCATATGCGTGATTATGATTAAGGTAAAAAGATGGCTGATGTTTTTATTAAAGTAAGAACTGGAGAACTGGCCAAAATGGTTAAGGTAAAAAACCCCAATTTTGGTCAATTTTGGATCAGGCATCTAAGGGGACTTTTGGGGGTCCTGTAAAACCTCAGTCTACTAAAGTAGACCTCAGAACCGGTCAATGCCAATTTTTACTCCATCTCCAGCTCAACGGCCTCTACAACCCAGACGGTTCCATCCTGCTAGCATCAGAACCCGCCGTCCTCTCATGGATTGCCAGTCTTGGGGCCGGGTCCAGCCCAAGACAATCAAAGTGTATCTATCAGCCGTACAATCCCTCCACGTCGACGCCAACCTCTTATTCCCAGCCACTGAGTCCCCTCTTGTCCAACGCCTTATCAGGAGAATCAAACGCTACCATGGAGAAGGAGATCATCGCCCTGTCCAACCGATCACGCTGCCAATTCTCACTTCCCTCCTCAGTCAGCTTAAACCCGGCCTCACTGCTGGCCACACCACTGTCTACACAGCCTGCTGCCTGGCTTACTACGGGCTCCTACGCAGCGGGGAATCCACCGTTGGCAAGGGAGGAAAGTATTCCTCTAGTCTCCACCTTTCCTGCCAATCAATCGAATTCTTACCCAACTTTCAAAGCGCGACACATGCGCGACTCACACTCCCTGCCTCCAAAACAGCAAGGGCGTCACCATCACTATTGCAGCAGCTCCTGGACGCTCCACATGCCCCATTACTGCACTCAAGGCCCTATTCACAGAACAGCCACGCGAAGCCAGCGCGCCTCTATTTGAACAGCTCGACGGTACAGCTTTGTCGTACTCTTATTTCATCAGCACCATCCGAGACGCACTTTCCTCAGCCGGCCTCCCAGCCTTTATGCAGGACACAGTTTCAGACGGGGGGCAGCCTCCGCTGCCGCCACAGCAGGATACTCGGATTACGAAATCCAGCTGCTAGGCAGGTGGCGCATGTCGCAGCATATTGCAATAACGTATATTCGATAATATAGTACAAGTTTAATCTGGAGTCAAGAAACGAAGATGGTTTTGTATGTTAGTTATAAGTAATAAATCAAATATAATGTAAACGTCACCTGGAGTCAAGAAACGAAGATGGTTTCGACTCCAGGAAACAGGGGTCTTTTAACTACACGAATTGATAAGACATTTGGAGCTCTGTGGAGAGCATTTTGAATGACGATAAGTAATCAATATAAAAGAATTTGAAAAAACTGAGATAATAGTAAAACATACGATAGTATTACACTATTGCATGACGTTATACGCAATAGTACTGCCAAAGCTGCTAGTCATTTTCTTCGTCAGCGCAGCGATTCATACAAATTATATATTGAAAATGATCCATCTCGAATCCTCCGCCTCTCATCCCTTCTTCACATGGCCTTCAACCACCTCGCCCCTTTCGAACCTCCACTGGCTTGAGTTTTTGGCCCTTTCTCTCTCGCGGATTAAGGTTCTGACGTTCGAGAACTTCTCAGGACTCGAGAAATATAATTTCTTCTCGCAAACACACAGTTTCTCTCTAAGTTCCTCCATCATCCTTTACTCTATCTCATTCCATTCCTCATTTCCTCTCCCCTTCACGATCGTCAGCTCTGAATTAATGACCCCGCTGGCCGGTGGCTTGCCTCGGGCGATCACGTGCGCTTCCTCCTTGTTTTCTTCGCTCTTCCTAAACGATCGTCTTCTAGTGTGGGTCGATATCGGTATTCGACCTCCGTGACCCAGAGGCATCCGCGCCGACCGCGACCGTGACTACAACTACGAAACACACGCGCCCTGTCCTCGAGTTCCCTGCACACGACGGTGAGCTCCACCGCCCGCCACACTGCTGACTCTCGCTGTAGACGCTGTAGGCTCCGTCGCGTTCCACCCGCTGCGCCCCTTGCTCCTCTCCGTCTCGGGCTCACGTCACTTCCTTGCCCCCGACTCCGACTCCAACTCCAACTCTGGCTCTGACTCCGACGCGGGTACTGAGACACGCGTCGTGCGGCGTGTGCGCCCCACCGTGATGGATCAGTCGATCAAGACGTGGTCATTTGTGCGATGAAGAAATGGGATTTGAGAGGTCAAACAAAACCATGTACAGTCGCTCTGTTTGCGTGGTTACGCGCAGATGTGATGGCAGTAAGGGGATTCTGAAAGATCTCTTAGAACCAACAAAGTCAGTTAGTAGGTGTCTAAAAAGACAAAATATCAAAGGGTCTTGGGCTTCTTTATACCAATATTTGCACGATTGCCAAGTCCTGACACTAGTGCACAGCACGGCTTCAGAGCGCATGGATAAACACATGATACAAGGTGATACACACATATGAAACTTGTTACATTTTGAAAAGACAAATTAAGTCTGCTTTCACTGATATCATTATCGCTGTGATTACACCTGCATTACTAGACCAGAAAAGTCCTCGCTAATCCAGTCTCGATCAAAAGAGTTATGGACAATTGACAGCATGACCTAGGCGAAGGCTGAAGTCAGGTGGCCTGCACAATCACGTGACCTAAGTCCTTCAGTGTCGACAACATATCGACAACTCACTGCTGCCCAATTGTCTGAGGTCTAGTCAAGTTCTCGTCTCAGAATCTCAAGAGTGCTCGTCCTAAGTGTTTCGACTAGCCCATACGTTTCTCCGGAATCTATACTTGAAACCACTGGGGACCCATTCAATTTCCGCTGTTGACATATTCAGGGGTCCTACGTGGGCTTTGTGACATATCTCGCCATCTCATTGTTTTGTCCTCGTGTCCGGTGATTCAATCAGATAACATTTCATAATAAGAAGGAGACGAGGTGACTGTTTGTACTGTCCTCACTTGCCCAACTGCTCATCCTTCATCATGTCCTCGCAGCTGCTGACGGTTGGTGATACCCCTCATAAATCATCGACGCGAGCCAGTTCAATACACGAGAAGGCATCTATGGCCGACGTCCAAGCGGAAATCGAGAGAGATATAAAAAACACTCTCTACACCGTCGAGACCGATGAATTCTTGAAAAACATAATCCCTGAGATACCTAAACTCCAGGAAAGCCTTGACAATTTGAAGTCTAATGGTATATATACTGGCTCTCGCTGGAATGACTTCCCGGACAAACGTCCAAACGATAAATCGAAGGAGAAAGAGATTTACAAACCTTTTGCTGCCATTCTGAATGCCATTGTTAAAACCATGGACCTGGAGGTCATTCGAACCGACATCGTCTATGTTGATCGTCACAATACTTCTCCGAAATCTCTCGAGGATGACACGGCGAGCGGTCGTCCTGATGGCGCAGGGGCTCAACCTGAC
>QFEW01001256.1:0-14447 GCA_003316525.1 Termitomyces eurrhizus
AATTTACTTTCATATCATCCTCTCAATACTCAATCCTTCAGTATTGGGGATGGGCAAAGTACAGGTACAGGGAGAAGCCTAAAAAATGTTTCAAGATGCAAAGACGGCTGCGTTCGAAGCACTTGATGCATGTCCCACAGATGTCATCAAGAAATTCATAAACCAAACTTGGTGATTTATGAGCGCTTATCATCTGGGCTTGAAGGGAAAGGCGGTGGCATGGGCAGTTCACAAACAGAAGGGTCATCGAGCAGTATCTCAGTCTGCAATTTTGCATCTTGAGGCTCTCTTAGGCACATAGATTCTTGTAAATTGGGCCAAAAAAATTGGCCACCTCAAAAAGTAGCGGGAAAAATTTCGGACAAGTGTTTTTTTGCATTTTTTGCTAATCTGAGCTCAGAGTCACTAAGATCTTGGGAATCTGCCGACTAGACCTCTCAGAAACCCATTTGTAGGGTTTGCTTGTCCTCGACTGTAAGACCAATCGACTCTCCCCCGACGCTTGTCTAATCAGGACTTGTCTAAAGTAACCTGATAAGGGCTAATTTGGTCTGATCGGGCTTCCAACATTTTTCCGACAAATTCTAGAACGTCACATGATCTATCGCAAATTTGACGGAAACTCGAGGCGTTCGACCTTGTGAAGAACCCTTTGCCTTACCTACGTAGGAGAGTCGGGGAGCTAAATCCAGTTGGTCGACACTTCGCAAGCTTGACATCTCGCTACAGTAAAAAAAAACATCTATGCAAAGACGGAGGGCAATTGCGAAGGACACTATCTCGCGCTCCAAAGCGATGATTCACGATCATGCGACAGAAGGCGCTTCTCTTGACTCAGTATTTCTCAATCTAGATCATCTATCTGCTTTGCATGGGTCCTCGTGTCCAAATTTTCAGAACCCAGAAGTCATAGTAATAAACTCAGATTCCTTCGTTGCTGCTCGAAAGGTCATGCAACAAAACGTGGATGCACTCGGAAAAGTGGCCGTGTTAAACCTAGCAAGTGACGAGTCCCCCGCAGGTGGATGGATTGATATTCTCACAAAGACTCAGGTATGGTTCCTTCTCAACGTCGATTTGATCTTCCACAGCAGCTCATTATTCTAAAGGAAGAGTCGCTCTGTTATTCTTCGACCCTCTATGTCACGCTCAAGCCAGAATTTTACCCGTGGCCCAACACGGGCCCAGGATCTCATGCGGGCATCTTCTCTCCAGGCGTGGTCATATTCAAGGATGATCTCGATCATGACTGTGCAGATTTACCACCTGATGATCGTCGTGTGGTGTCCGTAATCACGGTCTCTGCTCCTTGTCGCTGTCCCCTGACAAAGGATCAAACCACTTTCAAGGATCCCTCCATTCTAGAAGACCTCAGAAAGAAGATAAGACTGATTTATCGCATAGCGCGGCATCACGACAAACGGTATCTTGTCCTCGGTACGTCTATGTGTGAGTTGGCTAGTCGTCAAGGTTGCATTCATGCGCTTTTCAGGTGCATTCGGATGTGGTGTATATCGGTGCCCACCAGTCCTTGTGGCCAGGGAAATGAGGGATATCCTCAAGGAGAATGAGTTTCGCGGTTGGTTCCGCCAGATCATCTTTGCTATCCGTAGTAGAAGTCCGACTGGACAACTCAATTTCGACATCTTCAGAAAGACTTTCGAAGTTACATCCTCTTCGAATAGTCTTTGATACCCACAAGTGCGACACAAGCTCGATGCCTTGCTACTATCCACCCTACGCCGATACTGCCAAAACCCGGCGCATCGGGTTGTCATTTCTTGGAAAGTCATATGCCGAATTAAGTCTGTACTTCCAGTTTATCCAGAATAGATTCGCCGTTGTCATGAACATCAACCTCGCTGAGGTAATCGGCCACACTAATATGAGTGATATGCTGGATCAGCGAAGTCCACATGACGATTCCAATTTCCAGTTCCGAGTCTGAATACAAGCTCTTCCTGGTGACCTGATGTTTCATGCTTCTGAGCTGATCTTCCCCAGTGTCACGGATCCTGACAGACACGGCAGCAATCTGTACTTCTCAATATGTCTGTTGAACAGTCTTATAAATGCCTTGAATGTACTAATTAGCAGCTCTGCTAAAATCATGGTCCTTGTGACCTCGAAAGTTTGTTGCTTTTCGTTGGGGATGTCATGCGGAGAAGCGTGGATCGTTCACAGCAATCATGCATAAAGTTTCGATCCCGCCTGACAAAGCAGTATTGGGATCGATAGTGCGCTCATAATGGTTAAACGATAAGCATAATAATTCATTGCTGCGCGTGTGACTTGAAACAACCTTGTGTGAAAGTAATCATGGGGGCGATCTTTTCATACGCATGTCTCGTTTTGGACGACAAGATGTCGTCCTGCACAATGTCCACATAGAAGATTGTCGCTTCCTGATCCAACGGGGTAGGTGAATTGCGCAGACAGGCCTAAGCTCTTCTACAGAATCGAAGAAGTTTCTCGGCGTAGATATCACGCTCAACGCGTCATTAATTACGTCAATATTTTTTGGAGTGGTGAGACACTGCAGACCGGCACCGAGGATTCCCAGCAGTATATAAAGCCAATAAATCCTCTGACCGATACTTTAGCCTTCGCTACCTCTTAAATCGTTCAACAACAGCAGTCTTATAATCTCTTGAACTCAAATATGTCCGATAACGCTCGTCAGTCCTTCACCGACAAAGTCGGTTCCGCTGTGAAGGTGCGTTGACCAACTTCGTTGTCTCGACCGCTTGAGTACGACTTTCGTCGTCGTTTAGCCGGACTCGGAGAAGGGTTTCATGGAAAAGGCTAGTGACAGCATTAAAGGCAACATGGACTCTCTCGCATCTTCGGCCCAGCCCAACGTTAATTTATTTTAATATCTTTCTGAGGGTATATACTTAACATGTGTTATTTCAGAGCCAGAAGTCCACCTCGCAGAAGATCGGCGACTCTGTCAGTGGGAACTCTAACCAGGACGATGTATTTGCCAGCGTTCAGGGTGTATATTGAATCACTTAGCAGTTTTTTATCCAGGAGTCTCTCATGAACAAGGCAAAGAATGCTGTTGGACTCGGTCAGAATAACAACTAGTCATTTCGATAGATACTTGCTATGATCCGAATGTAACACCATCTTGATAAGAAACGTTTAACCACACTCCAAAGCATTTGTTCTCGAATTTTCAAGTTTCAGGGGTTCGCAACCAGATCGATGATAGATGAAGTATTGGCATGCTTGAGAATATATTGCGCCCGCTAACTAGAGGAACCGGTATACATCCCCCAAGTGCACGAGTCACTCGCGTCTTTGTCAATCACTACGACTACAAAAATAACTGTTCCGCAGGTGCGCAGATTACCGCTCCGTTGTCACGATCAACCGATTCCAAGTTCCTATTCGATCACCTACTATTTACTCATACATAACCTCGTCAGCACACTCCTATATGCTTAAAGTTCCGAAGTCTCCTAATTACGTATTCTCCTTATTTTCTCCTTAATTTTTATCACAGGCTTCCATATCTTCAGACTTTTTTCAGACTTTTTTCCTTACTCGCTTGCCCCTTGTTTCAATTCTCCTCTATCTAATTACTATAAAGCCTCATGTATTTCGTTAACAACCTTAGGCAATTAACGCAGTTGTCTCCCTCTTGTGTGCTCGCTCGATAATCTCAAGTCTTCAAGAATCTTGAACGAGTCTCTGACATCCGTGTGTTCATCGACAGCGATGTAATGCTAGAATTGATTTGCTTGGGTCAACTATATCCGACATCGATGTCACAACACCACTGAGCGGGCACGCTTGAGCATAGAAACAAACAAAATTTCGTGAATATGCAGGGTGTCAATTGATGGTGTGGCGTCAGGGGCACGCCCGATAAACGGCCGTTGCAAGCGGCAATATCTAGATCAGGATGGGAGATTAGATTACGATTAGGATAACATAACATTCACCTCGTCGTCGTCCTCCCTTGAGCTTGTTTAATTGTTTCATTCCCATATGTGTCTCCGAGCAATGGCGTCGGAAACCTCGTCGTCTTACACTGCGCGAGCTCGATAGATTGAACATGTTACGCTCGCCATCGCATAGACTACATTATACATGTACTTAAAACTACTACCATTCCTTTCAAATGGAAGCCAGTCGTGGTGTAAAAATAACGTATAAAGGGGGCTTCCGAGTTATAAAGTAATCACGCATGTCACGTTCCCAGCTAGCTTGGTCATATCTCGGGTCGAATTTCAAGGTAAAGCGCTGTAGGATGGCAACAGTGACGGCCCGTAGCTCTTGCCAGGCAAAACGTTTGCCAATACAGTCGGCCGGACCATAGGAGAATGGAATGAAAGCATTCTTATTATGGATCACGACGGCACGGTTCTTGAAGCGGTTTGGTTCAAGTACGAGTTGTTTCTCTTCCGAGAGCCAGCGTTCGGGGATAAAGTCGTCGGGGAGGAAGAAATTTCGCGGATCCCGATGCAAAGTATAAGTATGAATAGTAACTGTAGTCCCTTCGGGTAAGAAGCTGTATAAGATGGTAAAGGACACAAAGAAAAAACAAGGAGAGGAGGTACGGACTAAGGACCTATCATGCAACCCCCGCTCCCAATCAAAGGAGCGCGGGATGATCCACTCAAAACAGGAGGGATGATACGAAGCGCTTCGTTTCTAAAGACCAATGAGTAATGTAGATAACACCACGATTCACTTACATCACGGCGTTTAGGTATTCCAATTGCGCCAATCCCGACGAGTCGTCGGACGCAAGATTGGAACGGTCGAGTTCAGCTTGGAGTCGAGAATAAATGACAGGGTTACGAAGAAGGAAATAAAAAAGAGTGCATAATGTAAGTGAGGTGGTATCAGACCCGGCAACTACTAGCGTGGGAGTGTCGTTGACAAGTTGTGTAATTCCAAGAGCCGGGGAATCTGCCGACCCACCACCCGTCTTGGGGATTGTATGTATGTCAGCATATGCATTCAATAGCATGATTTATAACTGAGATGGAACGTACTAAATAATGAATCAAGTCCTGAGTGCCGGACTTCGAGCCTTCCTCAAGTCTCCTTTTCAAACGTGCATAGCAGATACTTTGATAACTCTTCAACTTCTTTTCTACAGCAGGAATAGCTTTGAAAAATGGCCCGATCCATGGTAGATGGGACACAATTGCACCAAAGCTGTAAACGTCGCCCAAGTGAATAAGGATTGGAAAGCGACGACATAATGTCTACAGCATACGCACGACGTCGCGTCGTCAAGTTCATCCAAATGCGCCTGAGAACCTTCGTTTACCATTACATCAAGGTTATCTCCAAATCTGGAACGTCAAGTGTTAAAGATGGATCTTGTTATGCGTGGAAAACCCACGCAATATCATTTATGACATCGTTACTACAATTGAGATTGAATAAATAACAAACGAGATATCAAGATTAGAGGCGAGAAAACCTACGTGAACCATGTTATCCATTTTGACAGATCAACAGTCTGACCAGTCCGTTTCCCCAGATGGTCGGAAAGTTGATCAACGCGTTTACTGAGTATGGGTTGATACCCGCGCAGTGCCTCTGATGTGAAGCCCCTTGCCCATGCGCGTCTGAGGTTAGCGTGCTCCTGAGGATTTCTAATTCCGACCATAATCTTATGATCTGGATCCATGGTTTGCCCGTCCCAAACTAGGGCATTCAATTACGTTGTTGCCCACACGTCAGATGACCATGCGAAACTCACAAGCAGACTTGGGCATTCCATTGGGGCCGTATACCGGTCCAATGAAGTCATGTGAAGAAAATGATAGCTCATTCGGCCCTGGTCCATGTGGAAAGACTCGTGAGACTTGGAGCTCTGTTTTACTGTAATCGCAAGACGCACCAATCCTCACAATGTCCCCGTAACGTCGATGGAGCTGGTTGTAATACTTATGCTGCTTGCCGCCGAAGACCACACCAGTGAAATACAGTTTAGTGACCTTGCAGAGGAGCGGTCCAGGGTATTTATAAAGTGGATGGATAGGAGAAAGGCGATAAGCAACAGTACAGGCGGCCAATGAAGCGAGATAGCATATCCAGGCCGATAATGCAGCGAGAAGAACATGAGAGAAAGAAGCTATGAGGAAAGGGGTGAGTACGAGAGGTGCCAGCACGAGGAGGATAAAATGTAAGTAAAGCTTTCGGGGTTCGAACCACCTGTAGACAAAGTGTGCAGTCTGCAATAATGATGAAAATCCAAGAAGGTCGATTGTCGTGACTCTACGTACTGAGCCACCTATGAGAGGTGGGAGGAAGGTCACTCCGAGCAGTATCATCGAAAGGTATCAAATGACAACGTGGCATGATAGAGAATGCAGCTGCTCTTTATATGCCAACGAAACTTCTTTATATGTCAACGGCGTGATCATCACCAAACCGGCCTTGGAAATTGCATTCCTGCTTTACTTCCAAAGAAAAGGTAGTTATTTATTGCGTGGCCTCCTACCCAGGCATGCTTCGAGCGTTGAAGCCGAGCTAGCTTGAGAGCTGTTCTCCAAATAGGTAATTGAGGAGCTTTCTCCCCATGCACTGGATCGATAAGTGCGTCCACCCTGCTTGGTCGTGTTTAGCTGAGTTTAAGGGTCCCCTGGTTTGGAGGATTTTGTACGGAGGTACGGGAATTTCCGTACATCTAGATCCAGTGAGTCTGAACGTTTCATTCTCAAAGTTACTCCGTGACTAGCCCTCGCTCCTTGTCTGTTGACGAGGCAGAATTTCGCTCGCTTCCTGTGAGGGGTACCAAAGTGATTCAGCAGAGATTCTTTGGACGTCGTGTCAAGGCCTCCTTGCCGCATATAGCGCACCGTGCGCCTCCTTAGTTGCGAGGATCTCAGGAATATCATCACCCGGTCGGCCCAATTATTAATTGGCAGAAAACTTCGCCTCCTACCTTGGGGTGACTACGGCCTGCGGCCCAGCTACACTGGTGCCGCATTTGAGTTCTCCAGCTTTCTCTTTCTGATCCACAGTCGTTGTGGTCAGAGCTCGAACTCGCTGGATATCTGCGTGTGATAGAATTGTTAGTAGACGTAGACTTTTCTACTGACCAAGGGGTGTTGATCAGATTGTTTTGAAGTCCCACAAATAGTGAGCAGAGATGTTTTAGGATTTTGAGTAGTTCAAGGTATGACGGTAGCCTGCTGTTTATAGTGAAGCTTAAGGGTCACGGAACACTTCGAGTCGCGCCGTGAGAACTGGAATAAGTTGGGAAAAAAACTAGCTAAGCGATCGCTAAAGATAGATTGCATAGGGACTGTGGGGTTCAGGATGCTACATTCCACGCTGCGGTTACAACAGCTAACAACAACAAACTCGCAATAAAGATTATACTGACGGATGTTCCAAACAAAAACCGCACCCTTTTGTCGAAATGATTTCAGACTATGATCGCCCCTTGACCTCTTTTCATTGATAACAAGACCGAAGCTTCTCCCTCCGGTAACCTCGAAGGGTGACTATAGTTGTAATGCAATGGACGGCACATCAATGATATCCCTGTATTTGTGGGTCCAGTATTCTACCATTTCCACCGAGATATCCAGAAAACATTTGCCAATCACCAGGTTTCTCACAGTACTAATATCAGCCGTGCCTAACAAAGCAAAAACATTTGCTCTAACATATCAGTGTCGAAATTTTGAACTAAGACTATGAACCCATCATACTTCAAACGGCTGTCATGGATGCCTTGTTCCTGGATCTTTTTCATGCCTGGAACAAACAAACGTGACAAAAGTCCTCCAGCGATCCCCGACCATACTTTCGTATACAGAGTACATTGAACGTCTCAAGATGTCCGAATCGACTGTTCCCCTCCCTAGTTCTCCACTTCACTCTCTTGTAGCCCCCCGTGTTTTTCCAACCACCGGCTTTAGCATTTTTTCTCCCTCGGAGATTATAGATGAAGAGCGATGGGCATGGTACACGCCTGAGTCGTTCTATCCAGTTCGAATTGGTGATATCATCCACTCCAAGTATCAAGTTCTGTATAAAGTCGGGTTTGGAACCACGTCTACCCTTTGGATATGTCGGGACCTTCAGTTAGTCGTTCCCATTTCCCTTCTGATGAAATATTCTGAGCGTTAGAAGCTGTGGCGAATACGTGTGTATGAAATCCATGGTCTGTGACTATCCTTCCGTGCAACGGGAAGTCCGGGCGTATGAAGTTTTATCCGAGGCTGCGAAAACAAGCAACATGGACGGAAAACGTTTCGTCAGACAAGCATTGGATCACTTCGAACTAGAAATAGAGGGCCGCAATTACCCTTTCCTTATACATGAACCTCTCGGTGTTACCGTCGATATGTTTGCTGACGCGTGTGGTGGTAGTCTTTCCATTTTATGTGTCAAATACCTCGCTCGGCAGATGTTGCACGCACTAGCTTTTATCCACAGTGCCGGAATCGTCCATGCAGGTAGATTTATTCGTCATTGTACATGTCCTTCACGCTCTGAGTCACTTTTAGACCTGCAAGCAAAAAACATCCTCCTTCGGATTCATGATGAATCACTCCTTCAGGAGGCCGAGGAAATGGAAATCCAACATCCTAGCGCCAGGAAAGTCACCGAAGGAACCATCGTTTTTGAAATAAAAGACTATCCAGGAACTGCCCCTCGTTGGATAGGAGCGAATAGTATGCCAGTTCTATGTGATTTCGGCGAAGCGCGTACTGGCAAAGAATCTTATAAAGAGCTTATCCAACCCGTTCTTTATCGAGCACCAGAGGTCTTTTTGCATATCCCATGGGGTACACCGGCGGATATCTGGAGCTTGGGCTGTATGGTCTGTTTTATGACAGTTTTCTTTCCTTTCTTCGTTTCTCATCCATCGGTATAGATATGGAACCTGATGTTCTCCACCTTTCTTTTCTCCCGAAAAAATAATTCGGGCAAACAGACTGACGAACAGACTGCTGACAGGATCCAACTTGCTTGGATGGCTGCCCTGCTTGGACCACCACCACAACAGCTACTCGATGACTCCGGCTCACGTGCACTCGAGTTTTTTCACGAAGATGGGTCACCCAAGAAGGATATTGTTCATGAGACTCTCGAGTCATTACTTGCGTCGTGTTTTGAAAAAGTAGGAGAGAATATGACGGCCCAAGAGTCGGAAATATTTCTCGCCTTCATGAGGAGGATCCTAACATGGACTCAGGAGATGCGAGCCTCTGCCTCTCAATTACTTGATGATCCTTGGATCCAAATTGAGGAAAATGTTGGTACCTTTCCATTCATCTGAATGTATTAATTAGGTCTTTTCACATATGTATGTTCTGTTTGAATGACTAATGTTCTCTCAGACAGCAGATTACATTGTCTTTTGTGTTTAATGTGCACATGTGAAGTCTGATGGGTAAAATGGCCTGGCTTCTTCCAAAACTCATTGCAAGAGTGAATGCCAAGAAGAATGCTGCTTGACTGGCTTTGGCACCTCCAAAGAATTGTGTAATCTATTAAAACCTTATTCAACATGGTTGTAAGCACCTAGTGAGTCTGACTTCACTGAGTTTCTGAACACATAAACTGGAATGTGATATAAATTCATTGGGAAAAAGAACTAACTACATCTACTGTAAGGGGAATGCTCAGCATCTGTGGAACTCCTTCCACAGAGCTAGTAAGCACTGGTGACAAGCAAGAGTTGAGCAGGCATAAAGGCAAGCAGGAGTCAGGCAAGGGACTGGCAAGGCTAACTGAGCAGTTGGACATTGCTAAAGAGCTTGCAGTTGATTTGGTGTGTAGGCCAGAAGAACACTGCTATTGTTCAGCCTGGAGATATTCTATTCACAGGCTGCCTTTATATACTACATTTGTGGCTGTACTATTACTAATACTGTTTACTAATTGGGCCCCAGTATGTAATGGAGTATGACAATGGTACAGAAGCTTATGGACAGGACATATTAGCTAAGCAAGTCAAAAAACCAAACACTAGTCAATGGATGCACTAAGGAGGAGTTGAACCCTCCCTCCTATTGTGCACTAGAAGAAATATCAATTTAGAATATTTCACTAAACTACAGGTTCTTACTGTAAATGAGTATAGTATATATAAATATGTGGTATTGTGTAAAAAATTAGCTAAGCAGGTCAAAAAATCAGAATGCATCAAAGGGGATGGGCCGCTGCGACGCACGGCGAGACCGAGGTCTACGTGGCTGGGTGTTATGGGAGGCGCGACGTGGCAGTGCCAGTGCGACGG
Organism: Termitomyces eurrhizus; assembly: GCA_003316525.1. Taxonomy (NCBI): domain Eukaryota; kingdom Fungi; phylum Basidiomycota; class Agaricomycetes; order Agaricales; family Lyophyllaceae; genus Termitomyces; species Termitomyces eurrhizus. The sequence continues at coordinate 10,235 of QFEW01001256.1, forward strand.
CGCTAGCGTGACGTGCCAGCACGGCAATAGTGCAGGCTAGCTCACAACATAGGGAGAAATCGAGACCATATTTGTGTGAATATCGATATATAGAATGTACGTATTGCTGTCCGTAAGCATAAATCAAAGAAAAATAGTCCGTAAATGTATAAAAAAAAACGTAGAAATTCAAAAATTGTAATTTTCATTTATCTTTGTCGTCCCTGTACGCGTAGAATGTGTTGACGTCGACACGACCACCATACAAGAACAGGTACATCCCTGTGCGACGCAGTTTCGAGTTCCTGGCCTGTAAGGAGGTCATATACGACAAAACACGCTAAAAACAGGCAACGAACCTGATCTTGACTGTTGAATAGCTTAACCCTCCCCATAATCTCCTTGCAGCATGTGAATGCTCGAATAACGAGCGTGCGTGCTGACCTAGACGTATGTTAGTCATATAGAGCCAAAAAAAAGGCACAAAGGTACGTACTTCATACCCTGAACCACACCAGTCCCTTTGCCTTCACTTTTTTCAAATTTATTCGACAAGTTGTTGTCGACAGATTGGGAAACAGCATGGGAGGATTCATCAGAAGTCGACAAGTGATTCATGGACGGTGTTAGGGCGAAAATGACGTCTAATGTGTAGATCTCAGGTTGAGCAATGTCTGGCACAATGTGACGGTCTGCGTCACATGTGACAACACTTATACGCGTCAGCGTTGCTCGCCTTGGCTCTTGAACAGCCAACGTTGGCCCCTCTCATCGTCCTTGGAGCGTCCGCACGCGAGGTGAAGAGGTTCTTCATGACCTAAAATCGAAATTGTGAGTGCAATGTCTGGCATGCCGCAACGGTCCAAATCACGCATGACAGCCACTAATACGCATCAGTGTCGCTCGTGTTGGCTTTTAGACAGCCTACGTTTGGCCCCCTCGTTGTCCTTGAAGCATCCGCATGCGAGTTGCATATGTTATTAATATCCTAGAATCAAAATCATGAGTTCAGGATGCGGATAAAAGTCCTACATAACAGTTGACGACAAAACCCCACCCAGGCATCCACGTCGCTCCCGTTAGCTTGTCATTAGCCCCCGCGTTGTCCTTGGAGCATACACGCACGGGCTTGGGCTTTAATGCATGTACTGTAGTCGAAATGATGAGTTCGGGTGCCGTTAACAAGTCCGACGCAGCCTTTCATCATAAATACCCGCCCACACATCAGTAGTGGGAAAGGTTCTCGTTGTTCAGGCAGCAGGTGGCAAATGGGAGAGGGTAGGTTTGTTGTCCGTGATAGATATATTTCGAGTATCCTGTAAATCTCGAGGAGTGCGTGATAATAGCATTCGAATCGTCGTGCTTCAAACTCGTGTACATAGAGGGTATTGTGATATCTTTTCTGTCATGATCAAGGGTCAGGAGGTCGTCGTTTCCAGGTCGTCGTTTCCAAGAGCGTGTACAGAGGTTGGTACAAGAATTGAGCCTTCTGAGAGAATATAATGTAGTAAGATGAGTTGTCACCAGTGCCAGTCTGGATGCCAAAGGTATGGCTGGGATGATGCAAAGTAGTGAATTCTACAGGCTCTAGCACAGATTTAGCACCAAGAGGATGGTCCTGGCCATACCCAAGGGTTATGCGCGGTTATACAGCTCTAGCACAGATTTAACACCCAGAGGATGGTTTTGGCCATACCTACGCTTTTTACCGTCATAATTTGCCAATGTTAAATAGAAACTAACTTGTGTAAATGGTTTTCTTCTCTACTGCATTCTGGAACAGAGATGGAGAGTAGAATATTGAGGGCAAGAAATAGAAACGGTGACTCCAATCCCTCGACATCTAGTAGGATAATTAAGAATATACATATGTTAGTTATTAAATAAATGGAAGGGACAACCTCGTACCTCTGTCAACATCGAATCGGGGCTTTTCATCTTTTGTCTGAATCAGGTCTGATGAGACCCTGTTGAGTTTCTACTCGTAATTTAACGGATAAAATGGTACCATGGGTAGATAAGCTGTGTCGCCTACTTTGCCACGGTGCAGGCGGAATACGAATGCATCTGTGGGAGGAAGGGGAAGTGAGTAAGTTTTTATTTTTCTTAGATGGGTGAGACGTAGGATATTCAATCACCAGCTTCAAAGCTTACATTCAGCTGTAATCTAACGACGTCAATGCTATCAAACATGGAAAGAATCAATAAGAACAAACTGTACCGTAGTACTGGACACGTAGAGCCCTTCATCTATATGCTGGCTTTACCCACATTTGGGATTGGCTGCATATGACCCGCCAGTGGGACTATATGAATTTCTTAGAACATATAATCGTGCGGGTGGAGGAGACATACCTAGCACTTTGAATGCCAACAACGCATGCTTGAGACTCCATGGCTGACAAACAAAACTGCTCACGGTTACACAGAGATTGCCGCAGAGCTGTCACGTCATGTTATTTAAAATCTTCCACTCCATTCTAGAATAATCCGCTGGTTCCAGAAACATGTTCCATCAGAAAGTGCCAATCGTGGGCGGTCGTAGCTCCAGCAGCGGATGACAAATGAATGTGTATGTTTATCGTTGTTGTATGATTTGTGTTTGATTGTTCAAATCCGTTCTTGTTCTTCAATTGTCACCATGGACGGTATAATGTCATCTCACCACCCTTGCCTCGACAACTCTAAGTTTTATAATCACTCATGGTATTCAGACGTTATTCCTAACACTCATGACCTGTCTTCTCACTTTGACAGCACACCTGTGGCGGCAAGTTACTTAGATATTCTTTATGCATGCTCTGCTGACCTATTTAAGGTGCTTGCACGTGTGTTGTCTGAGGCAGAAAAAAATATTTCTCTTGCTAGCCATTCAGACGTATTCTCCATATTTCGAGATACTATAAATGATGTCCCTGTTTATTGTGTACCGAAAGATAAGGCACTCGAAGCCTTTTTCAAAGTTATTATGTCATATTGTGTACTCGACATATACACGCTTGTATGTGAGGATGAGATGCGCCCTCCACAAACCTCAGGGCCGATGATGGAGAATAGCCGTTCAGTAGGTTCATCTTCTATTATCTATTTCATTGTTTGAGTTTGTGTTTTAGCCGGTAAACCCTTTAAACTCACTCCCAAACCTTATTGGGAAATTCCATAAAAACCTCGTACAACATCTGAAAAAGATAAATGCCGAATCTAGAGGAGAACGACCGAGAGACCATCCTACCCCCAAGTTTACGGGTCCTCGCATGAAGCTGTACTCCGAACTCACTTCTCAGGTCAGCAATAAGGGTGTTCAAAACACCATAATCAATCTTACTAGTGCGGCGTTACATCTAAGTTGCCTATTAAAGGTAATTTGAATTGATATCAGTTCGAATGTCCATTAAAGTTGCCTCAGGGTAACCTTTATCTACCATCTGATATCACGGCAATCGAAGATATCATCGTTGACGAGTATTTCCCTTCTTGACCTTATTATAATGGCTGCTCATTGTCTTTGTTGTGTATAGCGAAAGCAGATCTAGCGATCAAGACCAATTAAAATACCTCCATACTATGCATGGCGGTGCCATTGACGGTGCCGGTTCATATGGTTGCTCGACTATTATGCACAACTCCCTTTATCTAGCATTACTCGTATCCCCCCTAATGTTACTTCTTCCTCACGAATATGGTACACTAACCGGTAAAGACTCCCTGCTACAGGTAAATCGATATATATATTTTATTTTGTTTGAGCAGCTCTGATTGCTTTTCAAGCTTTGGAGGCATGTTGGTGGGCTGGAACGTCCACGTATCGTTGTTGAGGCGGATCGAGCATTGTGGAGAGTGTTGTTCTCAGCAGCTCAGGGTGGTGACCTGCTAACCGAGCTGTCATCTGCCTTGAATACCTTAACTGATCAAATCAACAAAGCGGCTCCTGCTTGGATTGAAATCGTATCTGTCCCTTCACCTTCTAAGAAGCCCCCGCTTGATGCTTTGCGTGTTCCTTTGATTGCTGCATTGACCACTTCAACGAGCGACAAAGCCGAACAAGATGATGATGCAAGCCCATTGTTTGGACCCGCTCCGTTCCCTGTTGGATTGGTTGACTTACCAGGACCCCTTATTCGCTCGGCAAGCCCGTCAGGTCACGTAGATATTCCTCATCCAACTGTCGGCGACAAGCCTCATGGTAATGAGCAGTCTTCACCTACGCGACCTGAAAATTCAGACAACTTGACCA
>QFEW01001262.1:0-15238 GCA_003316525.1 Termitomyces eurrhizus
AGTTTTCTCGTAGAGTCTGATATCATCAACAAATTCAATGATGTCATGACCAAACTTGCGACTACACAATGACATTTGAAATTGAATTGGTGCCTCAATTGTTGCATCCACTGATCAGCAAAAAGTCACTTAGAATACTTGGCCAAATATGGTCTGGGACCCGTTGGTCGGTAGAGTTGTGATGTGTAGACTTTAGATAGCATTATAATTCAAAAGTCATACTTGATTGATACTACCATGTAAATTTCAGGCTGGAGGATACAAAATAATCAAAAGACATTCTGAGTTTAACAGAGAATTTACAGCACAATGATATGAAGAATCCCAGGCAATACCAGGATATCACCACAATATCTTCACCTTATCAGGCTTTGCCATACCAATATCAGAATGATACATATATGACTTGGGTATCATGTATATATCTCTGAATGCCTAAGACTAATAGGTGTATATAATTTCTCCATAGTGTTCAAGTACCAGAATGTTCATATGTTATATTGCTTTGCTACAAGAAAGCTACAAGGCACATTCAGTGATCAGGAGTGAGACTATGAAGGCAAAGTATATTGAATGCATGCATATATTGTTGTCACAACCAGTTACCCCTGGCATGCCACACAAACCCCAGCATCCCCACCCTTGCTTGTTCAGATACATAACCAATACTGATGCCCATCCTCAAGCTCCAGACCCTACCAATCAAACCCAGTACACAGTCCTACACAGCTGACAGGCCCTGATCAATCCTCCTGGCACCACACCTGTACCTGGACTACACACTCCACAGGAATTGCACTCAGGCAATACACTGCACAGGACTGACCACATGGAGTGCAGCCCCAGAGCTCACCTGGACAACCAAGATCTTACTCACCATAGGTATTTTAGCTTGTAACCAGCAACTTGTTACAGTAGTCTTGATATTGCCATAACTTCTGCCTCCATACTTGTCTGCCTATCTCGTTTAACTTGCTCAATCTATTTTATTTCCTCCAAAAAGTCTCCTGGTTTACTAAGTTTTGTCAGGGGACTCCTCATTTCTTCCTTCTTTCACTCTTCATCCCTTCACTCTCCTTTCATTCATTGTCTTATTTTTTCTGTCATTTTCTCATTTTACTGTTTCTATTCTTTCAACACTATCTGTTAGTACTATTCTTAGCCCTTGAGGTGCTCTGGTTCTTTAGCTATTATTCAGACAGGTGCAGGCCCTTCAGTACCACTTCCAGACCATTTATATAAGCCAGAGTTTGCCTTTCTGACTTCCAAAGTCTGGAGTTTTCCGACCTTGTTTGTACAGTTGTTTATTTAGGTAATTTTCAAGTTTTAAGGTTTTGTTGTACTGTACAGTTGTTTTCCATGCTTCAGAGGCCCCAGAAGGATCCAACCTCATATAGGAAATCACTAGACTTGTTCTCTTTGGATCTCTCTCTGCTATGTGAGTAGTTATTATGATGTTAGTATATACTCTAATATACTTTGGATCTCCCTCTGCCAGCTGTGTGACTGAGCCATAGTCACCCTTACAGTTTTACTTTGGTTTTTCCTTCCATCTTCCTTTCTGAGTTCCTCCTCATTGTCTTCCTGCCCTTCCTGACTCTACTCCTCTTTGTCATCTAACTACTCACCTGGCAGAGGGAGATCTAAAAAAAAGCAAGTCTAGTGATTCTCTATGCCAGGTTGGATGCTTCTGGAGCCTCTGAAGCATGGAAAACAACTGTACAGAACAACAAAACCTTAAAAACTTGAAAATTGCCAAAACAAATAAGTACACAAACAAGGCAGGAAAACTCCAGACTTTGGAGGTCAGAAAAGCTAACTTATGTAAGTTGTCTGTATGCAGTACCAAAGGGCCCACACTTGTCTGAATGATAGCTAAACAACCAGAGCACTTCAAGGGCTGATAATAGTACTATTAGATAGTGTTGAAAGAATAGAAACAGTAAAGTAAAAGAATAACAGCAGAAATAAGGAAAGGAATGAAGAGGGAATGAAAAAATAAAGAGTGAAAGATGGAATAAATGAGGAGTCCCCTGATATATATACCTTAATACAGTAGCAGAAGAGTGCAGACAACCAAATGCAGATACCTAAACTAACTTAAACCTCAATACATGATGATGGTGATCAAATCAGGTGCTTCCAAGCTCTATATCCCATTTCTGCATACAAGCCTCATCCTTGCTCCCAGCCTCATCCTCACTCCCAGCCTCCCTCATGCAGGCTATCAAGATCAATGGTTCTATTTTATTGCACTTTGAAGCCAACACTGACTTCCAGTTTCAGCAGGATATATGTGAAATAACTGCATCAGGCTTGAGGTAGCTTCTATGGGCACCTACTAGTAGGCTTATGTCCCCAATCTACCATGACCCCCTCCTCACCACATACCTCAGGAAAACTTAGTGAGAGGATCTGTTGTCTTCCTGTAACAATGAAAATTATAGTATATATAATGACATGCCTCCTCTGGATGAGGTTTCTGACTCTGACAAAACATATGAGATGATGCTTCTTCCAACCTGTCTAGCTCCCTTTTCACTGCAGCATACAACTCACTACCCAACATCAATGCTGAAGGCTATATCAACTAGTGGAGGCTCTACTGCTTTGCATCTATTGTCATCCCTCCTGAGATTTGCACTGCTCTCCTATCTACTCTGCAAACCAAAAATGCATTGATGCAATGAGCATGTAGTGGATTGTCATACTAGTTGTAAGCATCATTGATGCTACTACCAGAGAGTAGAGTATCATATAAGATAACATCTTGTTGATAAGTTGTGATCACTGGATTGAACAGAACACTTCCAAATGGCCATTCTTGATCCATATGAAACCTTGGAATCCACAACATCAATTCCACCATCTCTACAGTAAAAGTAAATCTGGACTGTTGTATGGCTCCACAATGAAATACTCTTGCATTGTGGTTTAAACAGCATCCCAACTTTCTACTGCCCTAGCATCTCATTGTAAGGGCGACCTCTAGAGGCTGTACAGCTGGCAGAGGGAGATCCAAAGCGTATTAGAATATATACTGACAATATCAAGGTAGCTACTCACCTGGCAGAGGGAGATCCAAAGAGAACAAGTCTAGGGATTCCCTATGCCAGGTTGGACGCTTCTGGGGCCTCTGAAGCGTGGGAAACAACTGTACAGTACAACAAAACCTTAAAAACTCGAAAATTGCCTACACAAACACTTGTACAAATAAGGGGCAACCTCTGGCAAACTCTGGCTTATATAAGCAGTCTGGAAGCGGTGCTGAGTGGGCCCACACTTGTCTGAATGGTGGCTAAAGAACCAGAGCATCTCAAGGGCTGAGAGTAGTACTAACAGATAGTATTGAAAGGATAGAAACAGTAAAATGAAATAATGTCAGAAGAAATAAGAGAATGAATGGAAGAAGAGTGAAGAGATAAGGAGTGAGAAGAGGAAGAAATGAGGAGTCCCCTGACACTCATATCTGCTAGATATTCATGGAGCTGGGGGCATCTGACAATGATCAGGTGGATATTCTTAAATCAACTTTGCCACCTCTATTCACTATTGGTAAAGGAGATATAGTGGAAGGACTGACAGCAATTGAGACCATGGTGGCTGGTGGTGGCAGATAAATGACAGTTAGTAGTGGTGGACATATAGTAACCAGTAATAGAAAAACTATTCTACTGCTATTTGTTTTGATAGCAGAAGAGACAGATAGAGGCATGGCAGCCTTGAACAAAGAAACTGTTTGACCACTATTTGTTTTAATAGCTGAACAGATGGAATTTGAGACTGTAGTGAGCATGGATAGCAGAAAAATTCTGCTACTCTTTCAAGCAGAGAAACTGGCAACAGAAAATGATGATATTCCATTGCTCTTCCTTCCATCCCAGTTTTCTCTCTCTCAACAATCTCATGCTCCAAGCCTACTACTAGTAACAATATCCTGGAGTGAAAGCTTGATGTGAGAATAAAAGAAGAATCAATCAATTGTATCAACAACATGAGTTATAATTTGGCGCTAGTTAATGTTTATGTCAACAGAACAAGAATTTTGCTCTGGAACACACCATGGTAGATATAGGCTCATTGGCCCTTTCAATTCAGCTAATTGTATTAATGATGTATCTAATAATATGTCAGAGTCACTCCCACCATCTTCATTGTCATACTTGATAGCAAATTATGAAAACATCATGCTTACAAGACTTCAGGGACCATATACACTGGACAACTTTGCATTTTTGACAGAAGACTACCTACATGATGAAAATGTCTTCTATTTGGATAGGTTACATGGATCTAATGCAGAGGATGAATACACATCAGAAGGTTAAATTAATCAATAGTCACTACAATCTATTACTTTTCTGTGGAAATTAACTATTCAGTTTTGCTGATGAAGAATACATTGTAAATTCATTTAATCTATTCATCTGCTCATGGAAAGGACACAAATCTGCCAGACCCCAGTGGCTTTCTCCCTTCTTGCAACCCAGCACTATCTCACTTCCCTACTCTTAGAATCTAACTATCCCTACCCAAATATTTGACATTTGTACACAGGAAGATTTCTTTGGACATCAGCTACCATTTACTGATGTTGATGATGTCCAAAGGTTGGTCAGTAGCAGACATTGTTTACTGCTACTAACCTGGAAATATGCATTGTGCATGCTAAGGGTGTTGAGGAAGTCCCAGGTAGGTCTCAGAGAACAAGTTCAATATGAGTTAAACAGCAGAAAAAAGTGAGTGTTGGGAAGGAAGGTCAGTAAGAAATGTGTAGTAAGGGAAGTGCACTAACAAATAAGTGCACCTAGAAAGCACGGGAAAAGATTTAGGGTGGTGTGGCAAAGAGTGCAGCAAGAAAGCTAGAGGCTTAGCAACAACTAAGCTGCATAATGCCTGCTGTAGGTGCAAGATGCATAAGTTCCATATGTGTAACTGCAGCAAGCAAGTGAGAAGTGTTCAAACAATTGATGACTTGGAACTAGCAGAAGTGAGGTGTAACTGAGTACTCTGTTCTGTTTTTAACTAGTGACAACAGTAAGTATTTATAGTAAAAATGAATTCACCATTGCTAAGTGGCAAAAGCATTGCCAAGAAGTGGTAAATTAGAAGAAATGTAAATAGACACTGTGAAATAAACTAAATACTAAGAAGTCCACAAGAAAGTTGTCTGCCCAAGTCAATACAGTGTGCCAAGCAATGTCAGATGCCAAAATGAAATATTAGGCTGTCTGTCATGGAGAAATGCCATTATTCTAAATCATAAGCATTTGCTGATGGAGCAATGCCATTTGTCACCTGTCATTCTAGCTGTTGCTATTACTATCACTGATCTGATCCATTGCTATAACTAATTGGATCTATCACTTGTCATGACTGGCTATCAGATATGGCCTAGAATAGATAAATCACATTCACTAAGTTTGGATTGTGTGCAGCAAGGTATCTGGAGCCAGTGCTGAGCCTAGCCTGTGTGTGGTTCTATCAACATCTGCTACTATTAGCTGGCATGCCTCCAGATAGCAGATACTCATGCACCCTCCTTCTGCCCTTCTTCCTCTTTTTTCTCAGTGCTATCTCTCCTTTCCACTCACCATACTACTCCACATGCCACCCTATGTGGCAGATGCCTATGCATTCCCTTCTTTCCTTATCCTCATAATCTGACATGTGTCACCATCTGCTAGCATGCCAGTGAATAGCAGATACCCACACACCTTCCCTTTTCCCCTTTATCCTCTTTCTCCCTGGCACTATCCCTTTTCTGCCACTCTCCATACTCCCCCACATGCCACCCTATGCAGCAGATGCCCATGCTGTGAGGAAAATGCTTAATGTCTGTGGAACTCCTTCCACAGAGCCAGTGAGCACCAGTCACAAGCAGGAGTCAAGCAACTTTAAAGGTGAGCAAAAGTCAGGCAAGGGACCAGCAAAGCTAACTGAGAAGTCAGACGTTGCTAGACAGCTTACAGTAAGTTTGGTGTGTAAGCCAGAAGAACACTGCTATTGTTTAGCCTGGAAATATTCTATCTGCAGGCTGCCTTTACATACTACATTGGTGGCTGTGCTATTACTAATACTGCTTTAGGGCCTTTTTGTAGATGTCTGCTAGCATCAGGGGTGGAAAAAGAAGAGGAAGGGGGGGCACACAACCTCAAGTTGTTGTGGAGAGGAAGAGATGGGGCAAGTGGGGAGGTAGAAGTAGGAAACCTCCAGGAGGGTTTACTCATGTGCTGACATCTGCTAACAAGTAGATCTTTACTCATGCACTCATGCCCACTATTGTTTGCTGATGTCTGCTAGCATCCAGCAAACCTGTGTGTGCATGCATATGCTTGTCTTATATTTATCTGCCAAACTGTATTATATAGCACATTGTGACATGTATAGAGCTCTGTATTCTGTAGCATGTTGGGAGACTGCTCCACTATAGTGTAGCAGACTCTGCTGGACATGTATTGTATAGCACAAAGCAAGCTCCTCTACAATGTATCACACGTACTGTTGTGATGCTCTACTCTGCCCAGAAAGGGCACTGACTTGTCAGAGGACTCTCATAAGGAGGCTCCTTGTTCAATTCAGACATGATGAGGGATGAGTCAGGTCCTATCTTAGAGATAGATTTACAGTCATCACCACTAGTGGCAATAACCTGGCAGTGCGAATAGCCAGATATCTAAACTTGGCATCTTCTCCATATCAAAGCCACTCACAATCAGTGAGTAGTGCAAGCTCTTGTGCCTCAAGTAGCTGGATGAGAACACATAGTTGTTCTCAATCATCTTCAGTGGAATAGTACCACCCATTGTATCTAGGCAGAATTCTGAGAGCACTAGAGTGCTCTAGTTGTTCACATCATTCATCATCTATGCTGATGAACAGGTTGATGTCAAGACTACTCCAAGATCAATGGTAGTCTAGGTAGCATATATAGTAGATACATGCATGGTCAATCCATGTCCAAGGAATGCAGTTAGCCAGGAGGTGCCAGAGCACTTCAATTTGGCTGAGGTTTTGTAAACATGCAGGCTCCACATAGAGCCTGTACAAGGGGAAAGTGAAGTTATTGATAGCCTAGAAGGCCACAGTACTCTCTTTATTATAAGCTTCCACAGCCACAGCCTCTGAATAAAGCCATGGGTAGGCAGCTATAAGAGCAAAGGCTCTCATGTAAGCTGCGTGGGTGTTGGCACCATTAGGTGCCAACATGCAGGCCAGGATGTATCCAAATACTGAGCTTCAGCTTACATGTCCTGCACTGTTGATTGCAATCTAAAACACAAAGTTCTGGGATCTGGGATGACTGTAGTGCAGTAAGTACTGTGCTTACTGGTTGATTTTGAAGTGATGCTTGACTGGGACTTGATTAAGTCTCACACCACAAGTATTGTTATCAGCATGTTCAAGCATAGCAGACATGTATGAAGGAAGAAATACAGGGAGCCAGTGTCTGTCTCTCTTGAGCAGTTGATTTTCCACATCAACAATGTTGATGTCTCAAATACAATGCATCACCCAATCTCATTGCTTAGCATGAGTGAAGAAGGAGATGCTATGAAGATCCCATAAGAGGATAGTAGCATGAATGTGCTCCCTCATAGGTAAAGAGGGTCCACTCTCTAATGCTGCAAGAATGAGGAAGCAGACCTGCTTGGAGTTTATGGATACATGGATACTTCATAGGGTACTTACACTAGCTCAAAAAACTGCTCCAATGTTTGGCCTTTTTGGAAAGATTTACATGGTGTGCAACAATTATCTAAGCAAAAAAAAATCATGAAAAATCACATGACATACAACTGCATTCTGGCTTCATAATAATGGGCTCCAAGTATGTATATAAGTAACTCAGTCTCCACCCCAACCTCATTTTGTTCAGTTAGGGGTTCCAAATATGTATATTAGTAACTCAGCTTCTATCATGATCTTACTTTCATTGTGTCTTACTGATTTCAGCATGTGTCGTTAATAAATAGAGAGTTTCACATTTATCAAGAAATGATGTTACAATTCCAAGTTATATATATTCTATTAGTATAGTATCAATAAATATCAAGTTAAATGCTAAAATATAAAAGTTAGTAATAAGTAGGTAATTAACAATCATACTCACATTTGTAAACCCAAGAAATAATGCTACAATTTCAAGTTATATGTACAGTATCAACAAATATAAAGTTAGATGCTAAAATATAAAAGTTAGTAATAAGTAGTTAATTAACAATCACACTTACATTTGTAAACCATTTAGGACTTCTTGATATACAATATTTGCAGTCATTTTTGATGTATTTTCTTCTGACAAAATCACCTTGATATGATCTTCTGATGTGCATCAAGAAAGTGCAACATAAAGTTGGCCATGTGTAAAAACAGGTGATCAAAGATCCAATCCAACATGCTTGACTGATTGCTCTTGAGACTTGTTGATAGTTATAGCAAAGGCCAATCAAATTGGAAACTGTCTCCTGTGTAATAGTATTGGCATATCCTCTTCAGAGGCATCTAGATTGATCCTTGGAATCAAAACAGTTGAACCTGCAAACTTGGCATCTCCACTGATAATACAACATCTGAGGACTCTGATGCTGATGTGAGTGACAATCATTCTTGTTCCATTACAAAGTCCTTTAGTTGTGTCCAGATTTCTGAGGAGCATGACAGGAACTCCAATCTTCAAAGCCAGTTTAACCAAAGGCAAACTACTGGCTTTCAAAGAGTTGAGATATTTCACAGGATAGAATGCAAGGCCATCAGGATTCCTGTTATCAGAGAAAACAGAATCTGCACTCTGTAAGATTCTTTTTTCTCCTGGATATCTTTCTAGAACTTCTGCATTGATCTCCTCTATATCAGAGTTCTTGCTAGAAAGAATAGTCCAGTCCAGATAATACTGATCATTTTGAGGATGATCAATATCAGGATATGTGGAAGAAATCAATCCAGTGATAGAATTGTCATCACAGATCATCCTTTCAGGCAGCTTCACTGTTTCTCCAGGTCCTAGATTTTTCTCTGCACCAACATCCAACAACCAAGCTGCATGAGCAATATTCTCTGCAGTTTGCTCCAACTGCATATTTTGAACCAAGTAGTGGACTTGAATATGATCTCAAAGTTGGTCTCTTTTGAGTGAAGCAATAATCATCTGCTGCCTGAGTTCATGTGGAATCACTGGAAAAGTTTGCCTAAAGTCCCCTCCAAAAACCACAGTAACTCCACCAAAGGAAATGTCATTATTGAAAATGTTCTGTTATTCACAGAGTTCATGACAGCATCAAAGGTCTCCAGTTGTTCTACATTGAACTTGGCCTTGTTTTCCTCCACTCTTTGCTTTAACTCCTCAACATCATAATTGGTTTCATCTTCTAAAAGCCTATTGCCTAGAAGAATAGTTTAATCAGTATTCAAGTCAATTTTTTATGCAAATGCCAGTTACCTGGAACTATATTCCAACTTTGTTGAGCTTCTGGCATATTGAGAAAGTCTTTCAGAGTTTTTCCAAAATTCATCAAAGTGTCATTGATGAGATAAAGGCCATAGTCATAAATATTTTCATTGGAAAAGACTTGGTCCCTGTACTGTCTCATATGTTCCAATTTGTGTTGTAAATCATCACAGATAGAATGCTTGAATCCATTCCATAGAGCCTCAGAAGTGGCAGGAGCACAGTGGAATAGAATAGTGCAAAATAGCTGTCTGAAAGCTGATCCTAGTTGGATTGGAGCAGCCTCAGTGAGACACTGCCTCCATTCTGCATCATCCTCCAAAAAACCTAGAGCCTTGCATGCTTCTTGATAAGTGGGATAGATATGGCCATTGACTGTCCTGAGATTAGCCCATGAAGTTGCATTGGTTACAACAGTCAAGAGCATCCTGAGATAGAACCTTTTTCCCTGTCTTAGTGAAGCAAAGTACATCCTTCCAATTGCTGTATCTCTCTGCCTTTTCTTCCAACTCTGTTTAGATGCCTTATAAACAAATTTGGTTGGAAAGTTCTGATAAGTGGTGTTATTATTGGGAAACCTGGTATTGGCTTCAAACCAAGCTGTGAGTGCAGTCTTGTCTGCATTAGGTCTAGCAGCCACCACCTGTATTGATTCATCATCTGGGAAATAGACTTCATGCTGGTTTTCCAAGTGCACAGGCAATCTGTACACTGAAGGATATTCAGCATGCATGTTGAATTCAAAGATGTGCCAGCAAGCCTCGGGAGCAGAAATGTATCTCGCATCCAAGTGTTCCTTGATTTCATCCCTCTCCTCCCTAGCAATCTCCAAAGTTGTCCTATCATGGCCCTTGTAAATGTACTTGTGAATGTATTTGATTGCATCCACTGAAGCACAGACTTCCACATTGATATGACATTGGAATTTGGCTGAGAGATATGGATTGTATGGGACAACATTACAATTGTCATAACGATGACCATGCTTTTCAAAAAAGCGGCCATTGTTAGGTCTGGCATATTGGAGATAGCCATCATCACCATACTGTGTAGCTTCTTGAAATTCTTTGGGATATCTCTTGGAACATTTGCCATCTACCATGCACTTGGCATTGGAAAAATCTGCTCCAATGGACCATGAAACATATTGGTAGTAACAATCTAATAACAAAAGTAAGTCACTGCATTGATAATTCAAGCAAAGCCAATACCTGATACAAATGAGGCTGAGTTACTAAATCAGGAATTTGAGCAGAAACAATGGTGTCCACATGAGCTGCATCTTTGATCTTGTCATGATGATGGGAAAAGATCAAGATATGTATATGTAGAAGTCCTCTCTTTTGGAATTCAATGGTCTGGACAGATGCCACACATTTTCTAAACAGACCATCTTTTATATTCTTCAAAAGAGCATTTTTCTTAAGTTCAAATACTCTGACAACAATATCTGGATGATTAGAAGCTGTTTGCCTCTTTCCATTAACCATAGGTTTCTTTGGCAGAGCCTCTTCTATTTCTGGCCACTTTGGATTGGCAGTCATAGTGATAAAGAGATCTAGTTTGTGGAAATATCTGCAAATAGCCATAGAATCCTGAAATAGTTTTTGCATGTGTTGTTTACTTCCAACATGAGAAGAGGAGAGGACCACATATTGGCTTTGCCTGTGTAAGTCTTCATCTCCAGCAGCTGCATCAATCACCCCTTGGTAAACTTCAGCCCTAATCTTCTTCTAATTTTGTCAAATTCAACTAAGCTTTGATTGTTCTGTTGATGTCTATGCATCCACAACATATTGTTGGAACAGTTTGCCACTCCAAAGCAATGCAGTATTAGCTTTCAAAGCCCTCTGCTGCAGCCTATATGCATAATATGCAGTTTGGCTGACTTTTTTTTAGTTCTCTGTTCACCTGCTGGTCCAAATTGAGATTGAATATCAGTGTGAAATCCAGGTTCTCCAGTTGAAAATATAATGGTGTAATGCAGAGGAGTGTAATAGGGGTGCAGATAGCTGATTTGCTTCAATTGACCTCTATGCAAATGCAGGACAATGTCACAATGATCTGACTGTTCTTCAGAGCCATCTCCTGGTATAATTGCTGCAACTCCTTCCTGTTCATTAGGGTTGTTATAGCATTGATGATCTCCAAAGACAGCTCTAAGTTGAACAGAAAGCCTTTGTGGTTGGCCTTCAAGAACTTCTGTCATAATCTGCTTTGCAAGCATGTATAAGCCAATAAAGAGATTGACTCTATAAAGCATAAGGCCATTATCTGTGGATCCAATCTAGGATTGCTTCCTTGATGATGAAAAGCCAATTATTGATCATGATCATAGAAATAGAGTTGTGCATACATAGGATGATTGCCTTCAGTTGAAAGCAAAGCACTCATCAGATGATGAAGCTCTTCATTGATTCTAAAGCTGTATGGTCCAGGAGCATTGGTAATAATTGTCTGGTCAATTTTGACTTCCAGAGATGTAAATGCAAAAGCAGCATTGTATTGATGAATAGATGCTTTGAAAGCATCAGAAAGAGCATGATGGCCTTGAAGTAAGCCAAGCAGTTCTGGCAGAGCATCTGTAAGTCTAGGCAAATCAATCTGGCCTTGCATACAGCACATGCCAAATTTTGTATGATGTCTAGTAGAACTGGTGAGCTTTTCAGCATCCCAATGTAGAGCCTAACAGTGTGGACATATAATATCTATAAGACCAAGATAATGTGCTGAGAGTTCCTCTATATAAGGCTGTTTTCCTCTTGAAAGAGCATTTATGCCTTGAATATGCTCAACCCTTTGTAGGATAGGAGGTGCTGGTAGAATTTGCATAGGTGGATTCACATATTCCAAGTCCTCCTCCATATTCTCAGCAAGATTATTTCTAGGATCTTCTGGTAGGACTTTTTGTTGCTCCTCTACTATTGATTGTGCCAATTCCTGTTGCCTCTCTTGTTTTTGAACTATAGCCATATGTCTCAGCCTTTCCTGCTCTTGTAAGCCTGCTAGTGTGGCAGCTAGCAGAGATGGCATAGAATTCTGTACAAATACATTTCTGACTCTTCTAAATGCCAGAGCAGGTAGGGGTGGCACTATAGGCATAGGATTCTATAAAGGAGTATTCTATCCTTCAGGCAAAACAGTTTCAGGAATGTCCACAGGAAGTAGAGCAATAGTAGGCTGGAGCAGGTAGAAGTGGTACCATTCTAGGCCTATTGTTTCTTTTAGATGTAGAAACAGGTAGAGGTGGCACCATTCTAGGTATAGGATTCTGTGAAGGTGCATCCCATCCTTAGGCAAAAGAGTTTGAGGAATGACAATAGCAAATGGATCCTGAGCAGCAATAGGCATATCCCCAGACTCTCTACCCCCAGACCCTATATCCTCAGACTCTCCTCCTCCAGACTCTCCTTCTCCAGACTCTCCTTTCCCAGACTCTATACCCTCAGACCCTCCTCCTCCAGACTCTCTATCTTCAGACTCTCTACCCACAGTTCCAAAATGAAGTGGTATAACCACTGAAGTAAATCTTCTACTTCTATATGCACAATGATCATCAGGATCAGTCATTTGCAACTGTTGAAGCCTGCTTTCGATCCTAGCCTGCTATCTTTGACCTTCAGGAGTACTGAGTTGAGAATGAGTAGTTGAAGATTGCCTAAATTATTGATTTTTTAAGCATTTCAAGAGCTCAAACTCTTTAAAAGTTACTTACATGATGATATATCTAGTATATCAATATCTAAGTGTTGTCAAGCTTTCACTAATAAGCTGAATTCAAATGTTTATTAGCATTGATCAATAATAAATGAACTAATACTAACTGTTTGTAGTGTCAAATAAGCTGAATTGAATATGTATTAGCATTGATCAATAATAAATAAACCAATTCTTACTTTGTTGTAATGATTTTGGACTTGTTTATAGTATCAAATACTGTTTGTAATGTCAAATAAGCTGAATTAGCATTGATTAACAATAAACAAACCAACACTTACTTTGTTGTAATGATTTCTGAACTGTTTGTAGCTGAATTGAATGTTTATTAATTGATCAATAATAAATAAGCCAATACTTACTTTGTTGTAAATTTGTTTGTAGTGTCAAATAAGCTGAATTCAATGTTTGTAAACATTGATCAATCAATCAACAAATTGACACTTACTTTGTTTATAGTGTCTTCTCACTACAATGGTGAATTTTGAGTTTGTAAAAGCATGCAAGGCATGAAAAGTGGTGTCCACTAAATTGTGTTTGGCCTTTTCTCATCCAGAGATCTTCTAAAAGTCCAAACATAGTATTTATATTAATATTGAAGTTTTCAATATATATTTTTTATTTTTTATACTCTAAGTACAAAAATTGAGACTCTAATATGAAAAATGAGATATTGTTACCCCCAAAAAAAGGGTCTTGGTCAGGCTTAGTAATCACATTTTTTTCCAGGCCTTGTCCCATTCTATATAGATATATAGATCATGTGATTTGGACAAGAACTTGCTAATTAAAAAATCAAACAAAATATTAAATCATTGGGGCAGTTTTTTGACCTACTCTAATCTATTTTCAATTTTTATATCTAGTACTTAGTATGGCCTCCATGTCCCTTTATAACTACTTTGATCCTTCTAGGCATGCTCTCTATGAGGCTTTGGCATACCTCTGATGGTATTTCATTTTATTCCTTGACCACTCTCTCCCACAACTCATGCACTTCTTTAGGGAGTACTTTATTTTCCAAAAGTTTGTGCTTGATTTAAATCCAGAGGTGTTCAATAGGATTGAAGCCAGGGGATTTGGCAGGCCAGGATATCACAATGATGTTGTTATTAGAAAACCAGGTTGTTGCCCATTGGGAGGTGTGTTTTTAGTCATTGTCCTGCTGAAAATATTGTCCTTCCTCTTCTATTTTCAACTTCTCAAAGCTTTCTCCTACTCTCTCATCCAAAATCTCACAGTACTGTGCAGCATCCATTTTTCCCTGAATTTCTATGAGCTTCCCCACTCTATTCCAACCCATGCAGCCCCATACTATTAAATTATTTCCTCCTTCATGCTTGACAGTTGGTGTAGTGGTGTGGTCAGATAGTGGTTTTCCTAGAATTTTCTACACATATACTTTTCAATCTGATTAATTTTTGTCTCATCACTCCACAAAGCCCTTTGTTGATCCTCCACTGTCTAGTTTTCATGATACTGAGCAAACTTGAGCATGGGCACTTTCTTCTTTATTGCTGAGCAAAAACCTGCCTTTGTCAGGGGACTCCTCACTTCTTCCTTTTTTCACTACTTATTTCTTCTGCTCTCCTTTCATTCATTCTCTTATTTCTTCTGACATTATTTCATTTTATTATTTCTATTCTTTCAACACTATCTGTTAGTACTATTCTCAGCCCTTGAGGTGCTCTGGTTCTTTAGCTACCATTCAGACAAGTGTGGGCCCTTCAGCACCGCTTCCAGACTGCTTACATAAGCCAGAGTTTGCCAGAGTTTGCCCCTTATTTGTGCAATTGTTTGTGTAGGCAATTTTCAAGTTTTTAAGATTTTGTTGTACTGTACAGTTGTTTCTCATGCTTCAGAGGCCCCAGAAGCATCCAACCTGGCATAGGAAATCTCTAGACTTGTTTTCTTTGGATCTCCCTCTGCTAGTGATATGATGCTGTACCAGCAGTCAGGGACACAACATGCACCAGAAGTCAAAATAAACATTTAATCATAAGGCTGAAAACTGTAAGCCTCCTGGTAGCAGTCTCAACAAATTATATCTTCAAAAACACCCCAATAAATACA